>JAVFWQ010000023.1:0-66588 GCA_032727855.1 Quercus ilex subsp. ballota
AAACGCGTCTCATTTTTGTCCCTACCGTTACATCAGAGACGGAATTTGCACAGCTGGCAAACGGAATGCATGGTTGGCATATGGAGCGCTTACATGACCATTAAAATAATAATAAAATGTTTAATTAACATTTAAATAATGCCACATCAGCATTTTAAATATTAAAAAAAGTCACGTTAAAAAAAATTAAAACAAAATTCTAAACATGTGATTTTTAAAACCAAATCAAATAAAATATTTAAAATAAAATTTTCATTTCCTTTTATTATTTTCTTCAGAAGAACATATTCATATGTGGTTTTTGTGTTCTTCCCCAAGAACAAGACTGTTCATATTCATGTTCCTAGCAAATTAATTCTTAGCTTCTTTTCATTTATCTGTCTTTCTTGTACTTTCTTTAAAGCCAAACACATCAAAAATCAGATCAATAACAGTTAAATAAAATAAAATTTAATTAAGCTTTTTCTTGGCAACGTCAATCTCAAGATCTGAACATTTTTCTCTCCTAATTGGTAATCCAGAAAATTCTCATTCCCTTTTCACAAACCCAACAAATTCTCATTCATAAACCCAAAAAACTCCCTTTCACAAACCCAGAAGATCCTTTCTCAACACACACAGCAAATAGTCCTTTCACAAACCCAAAAACTCAGAATATCCCTTCTCAACAGATACAGCAAATGAGTTTTTCAAATTTGTCAAAAATTAGAAACAAATAAAATAAACCCAAGATCAGCTTCAAATCCTCTTCAAATTCAATCCCAAGATAGAGAGGGTGAGATGAGAAAGTGAGGAGGAGAGGAAAACGTGGGCCTTCAGATCTACTTGAGACCCATATCACACACCACATACGAAAATTGACCCACCACCTGTTTTAAGAAAAGTAGTTAACAATGTTTAGACGTTTTTAAGAACTGACCCACCACATTTGAAATAGTTAACTGACCCACCCGTGCAAGCACACATTTGAGATTGCAATTTTAAGAAAAATTGAGTCATGTGCTTAAGTGTACGTAACTTCCTTTTTCTTTTTTTTTTGATGGGAACGTAACTTCCTTTTAAGAAAAGAAAAAAGGGTACTTTTCTTAGTAAAACAAATGTGTACAAGCACACATTTGAAAGACTAATCACACTGTCAGTTAAGGCTAGTCACACCTATAAAATAGTGAGTCATGTGACTTAAGTATTGGCTACAACCTTCTAGTCTATCAGCAGACCCGTGCATATAAAGTATATCTCTTTGTGGTGCTGTGATCAGAGAAAATATGAAATGCTTAGTGAACATAAGTCTCCTGACACACTTTTTTGATTGAGAAAGGTAGTCTCCTGACACGTTGCCAAGCCAGATTTGGTATTTATATTTGAAACAAAACAAAACAGCCATAAGAACTGAGCCACCACATTTGAAATAGTTAACTGACCCACCCGTGCAAGCATACATTTGAAATAGCAATTTTAAGAAAAATTGAGTCATGTGTACGTAACTTCCTTTTAAGAAAAGAAAAAAGGGTACTTTTCTTAGTAAAACAAACGTGTGCAAGCACACATTTGAAAGACTAATCACACTGTCAGTTAAGGCTAGTCACACCTATAAAATAGTGAGTCATGTGACTTAAGTATTGGTTACAACCTTCTAGTCTATCGGCAGACCTCGTGCATTTAAAATATATCTCTTTGTGGTGTTGTGATCAGAGAAAATATGAAACTCTTAGTGAACATAAGTCTCCTAACACACTTTTTTGATTGAGAAAGGTAGTCTCCTGACACATTACCAAGCCAGATTTGGTATTTATATTTGAAACAAAACAAAATAGCCATAAGAACTGACCCACCACATTTGAAATAGTTAACTGACCCACCCGGGCAAGCACACATTTGAAATAGCAATTTTAAGAAAAATTGAGTCATGTGTACGTAACTTCCTTTTAAGAAAAGAAAAAAGTGTACTTTTCTTAGTAAAACAAACGTGTGCAAGCACACATTTGAAAGACTAATCACACTGTCAGTTAAGGCTAGTCACACCTATAAAATAGTGAGTCATGTGACTTAAGTATTGGCTACAACTTCTAGTCTATCAGCAGACCCGTGCATCTAAAGTATATCTCTTTGTGGTGTTGTGATCAGAGAAAATATGAAACGCTTAGTGAACATAAGTCTCCTGACACATTTTTTTGATTGAGAAAGGTAGTCTCCTGACACATTGCCAAGCCAGATTTGGTATTTATATTTGAAACAAAACAAAACAGCTATAAGAATTGACCCACCACATTTGAAATGGTTAACTGACCCACCCGTGCAAGCACACATTTGAAATATAAATTTTAAGAAAAATTGAGTCATGTACGTAACTTCCTTTTAAGAAAAGAAAAAAGGGTACTTTTCTTAGTAAAACAAACGTGTGCAAGCACACATTTGAAAGACTAATCACACTATCAGTTAAGGCTAGTCACTCCGAAACACCTATAAAATAGTGAGTCATATGACTTAAGTATTGGCTACAACCTTCTAGTCTATCAGCAGACCCGTGCATCTAAAGTATATCTCTTTGTGGTGCTGTGATCAGAGAAAATATGAAACGCTTAGTGAACATAGATGGCTGCTTTCCATATTTTCTAGAAATAGTGTCTGTTAACCTTGATTCTGAAAAGAATATAAGAACAGAGGCACTTTCTGCTGTGGCAGAGAAAGTGAATCGCCATTTTGAGGCCTTGAATTTAACCCCATTCGACATCCAAGAGATTTGGGTAGAAGTGAAGGAACATTGGAAGGTTTGGTCGGCATTTTTAAAAACTGTTGATGGAAATTGTATCGATTGGACCAAAGGGACAATAAAACTAAGTCATCCAAGCGAATGGGAGACAATACTCAGTGTTAGTCACCACTTTACTTTCTTCTTTGTTAATGTCATCTTCTCAGAAAAATTGTTCATACCGAAAACTTTTCTTAGTAAACTTCTCACCTCTCAGGCGCGTTGTAAATGTTATTTAAGTGATTTAATTTCTTTCATATTCATTATAGGCTGAAATTTTCTGATCATGCACTTTATTTTATATAATTTTTGTCGTGGTGTTAGTTTTTTGGCACCAACAGTACAATGTCCCATAAAAAAAATGGGACTGGATGTTTTTGGTTTCCCACTTCAAGAGGTAGTGTTTTGTATAATTGGAAAAGAAGTGTTGGCAACTTTTTGTAAAGAAATAAAAATTTTCCTTTAATAGTATAAATCTTCCTGGCCAAAAAAAAAAAAAAAAGATGTATGAGCATCAAGTAATGGCTATGAACTTTCAAAATTAAAGAGAAACTTATTAATTTAATTAAGAGGACTTGGCAGTATTATTATGCTGAAAACTTATGTTGCATACAAAATCTCACAAGGCAAAATTCTATCAAGCATGGCCAAATTTTCAATTTTTACTATTTTAAAAAACAAACCCCCACACACATGCACATATATATAAGGAACGGTCTTGCTGACACTGCCACCGCCAGACATGTCTTTCTCTCAAATCAGTAAAGTTTTTAAATTTTGTTTTATAAACTCAACGGTTAGCTATATACACTTATCCCAAAAAAAAAAAAACTTAATGGTTAGGTATGGTATTTCAATTAACTTGATTTAGATTTGGGGTTACATTTGGTTGTTTTTTCTTATGAATGATTACCAGAAATTGATGGAGTTTTGATAATTTCAATTATTGGGCGCATTGCTCTCACATTCGTATTTCAATAATTTAATCAAAACTCCTTGTCCTAACCATATCCTTTTGCGAGAATATAACCAGGTGTGCTATTCATAATTCACCATCTGTTGTCTCTCTCTCTCTCTCTCACTCTCTCTCTCTCTTTAGGTTATGGAATTTTTTTATTTGTGGTTGAGATTTTCTTTCCTAATCTTCTTCTTCTGTTATGTTTAGAATTGGTTTTCTTTAGAGTATTTGTTTTAGTCTTCATATTTATATTGACAATTGTTTTTGTGTGATTGCATAATCTGGTGGATCCTTCTGCATTGCCAACATTTATGTTGAAGCAATGTAAGAAATCAAAAGCAGAAATTATGTGGAGGTATTACTTTGATATTGTATATGGAAGATGGAGTGCATCCATTTTTGGGTTGAAATTCCTACTTATTGTTGGATATTGTATATGGCAGATGAAGTGCATCTATTTTTGGTGAAAAATCAATGCTGGAGCCAATGTCCTTAGAGAGTAAAGCATGTTGGAGAAAAGAAATCAAATTGCTTTTATCTGAAAAAAATCATTTTCTCTTGCAACCTGTGTGATTTTGATTATGTTAATTTCCTCTCAAATGTTTTTTTCCTTTCATGATTTGATCGATAATGGTAACTCAACTAAGAAGTGATATACTTGATCAGTCTGTTTGAAATTTCCCTTTCTCCAAAATATTTCTCTTATGGTTTTATATTTCAGCAAGTGATCTAGTTACAGGCTCCCACTCCATGCTTAAGTGATCTTATATTGTCACCCTTTCTTGATTGGTTCATGTGATGACTTAATATTATTATAGAGTGGATTGGGGAATTGAACCTTTACTTAGCATTTATCAGCTTTTAGTGAGACAAAATCTTATTAGAATTCTGTCTAGTTCTTGGATGAAATTTATTTTACAACAATGATTTCGCTATCTTTTTAAATTCAATAGGGGGACCAATTTGATCATTACAAAGCAATCACCTATCTTTATAGATAATTTATAATATGATGAATGGCCCTTGGTGTATCAGTGAGACCAATTTGATCATAACAAAACAGTCACCCATCATAAATATATGATGAATAGCCCTTGGTGTAAATTATAATAAATTTGCTTGAATGGATTTCCAAAAATTTCTTTTTAGATGTTTTTAAATTTGAATTAAAAGTTCTTATGCTTGATGCAAAGTTCTTATGATATGTGTAATTATCATAGGGAGCAAAACATGATCTCCCCTCCTTGATTTTTCCAGGCACATACCTCATTTTAAATGAATCATAATAGACGAAATCATGTTTTCTTTTCCTTCTCGGTGATTTTTCCCATAGTACTTTGTTGCCAATATTAAAACCATACAAAGAGATTATGTTTTTAATTCCAAGTTCCTTCATTATTTTTTATGTTTGCAAGTATTATGTGAAGCATATCAAGTTTCAAGCGATCTACTGCGAAGAGATGCTTATCATTGAGATGGAAAAAATTACATATCTAGGTACGTTTTTTTGCTTGCACCAATGGAAATATTGTGAGTTGTCACATGCTCATGTTACTTCTCCTTTGTGTTTCATATTACTACTATATTGAAGAACAATTAGGATTCTACCATCAGAACAAAATTTGAATTTCAATTCTATTTCCTCTAATATATTGTTTAGTTTAATTTCTTTCTTTCACTCACATGTTTCATTGGATATGTCTGCGACCAAATTTTCTGATACCTCATTTATAGATATTAATTTTGATCAGTATCAGCATTTTAGATGTTTTCATACTTGACTTCTGTGTCATTTCCCTTGCTAACAGAATATTTACTTGCTAATCCCAACTCCAATCCAAGATCTTCTTTGCAAGCCTAGCTCTGAAAATTGTTAATGTTAAATGAAGTTAGATAGATGACTTGGAAATAGTTTGTACAAACCGAAGCGCCAATTTATACAAATTTTCATGGATAAAAGTTCTATCAATCTGGACAAACCCTAACCGTGGTAGAATAGGTTTCATCAGATCTCATATCTCTTTCCCCTCTATGCATATTATGATTCCAAGGCTTTGTTATTTTGCTTCTAAAATCACCGTTTATGTACATTGTAGGTGGAGAAGGCGTTCTTGATGCAGCCCAAGGTTTTCCCCAGGTAAGATCTCATGCTATGTCCCAGATCCTTTATTTTCTTTGAAAATGTGTGATGTTGTAGAGTGAGATTTAAGATTTGGAGTTGTTTCTTTTGATTTCTGATGTTTCCCTATGTAAACATTTGGAGTTTGTGTAATTAGCAGGAAAGCTGTTTAGTTACTTGAAAGTGGTTAAGAGGAAAAGTATTAAAGATCTGAATTTCGAACTTCTTTGATTTTACATCATGATTTTTTTGGAGGTGAGGTTTGCTTAGGTTTCCACCATCTCATAAATGCGCTTTTCTACTTTATTTCACTACTAAATTTGGTCATCTTGGTTGCTTCCTTTGTTCCAAACCTGTGCTATAATTTGGTTGGTGGTTTTGGTATGTGGCCCTATTTATAGGTTCTAGAGGTTAATATTTGCTATGTTGATAAAAAAAAACTTTTTGAAATTTAGTAATTTTGTTGTTAATTGCTTGTTTAGAGATGTAATTGTTCCTCACTCTTTAGGATTTTTTGTTTGTTGCGGTTTTGTATTGAGTTGTAATTTTGTTGTTGTTTGCGTCTATTATGTCTTTAAGGTTTTGCTCTCAGGAAGTTTTGTAGGGTAAGTGTCTGACCCACGTTTATATTAAACATGTTGGTGAGAACTTGATTATTTACATTTAAAAAGTTTTGTTGGGTATGTTTTTGACTTGTGTTTATATCAAACATGTTGGTGAAATTCTGCTTATTTACATTTAAGTAACATTATTTTCGGTATAATTGGCCCTTGGAGGAAAGTCACAATGACATCTAAAGCTCTAATGCTGAAAAGAATTTATAGACTCCTAGTTGAATTCTGGCTTGCCTTAAGAATTTGGGGTTGCAAATCAATTTTTGTCATCTATGTTGTCTTTCAAAATTTTAATTTATTCATCATATTGCTCTCCCTTATAAATTAAATTAATTCTGCTCTTTATATCTATTCTCTCTTCGGTCTAAACAAACATAAAGGAAAAAAGAAAAGAAAAGAAAACTTTTCTCTATTGCTCTCTTTTCTCTCTTCTCTTTGTTAGGGTTAGGGTTTTTGATTTGATTCTCATCATTTTTTTGTTTGTGTTTTTGTTTCCGTTCATCACCGAGCCCAAGAACTGAAGGCGAATCGGGTGAGTCAACTTCACTTTTCCATGATTTTTTTGTTTTGTTTTTGGAAGCAATTTTTTTTTTTGACATTTTTAATTCTGTTTCCTTTGTGTTTGATCATGCGGGTCTGCTTCAAATTCTGGAATTGAGGCCAAAGATTGCATTAAGGTTTACCTGGGTATGAGTATTAATTTAGGTTTTGAGTATTATTTATTTATTTATTTTTATATTAAAATTTTTGTTGGATAATGTTGATTTTAAATTTTTTTTTTTTTTGTTTTTTTTGGTTGATTGTTATGTTCTGTTTGCATGCATTTGTAGTTAATACAAGTGATAAAATGTTTGGCTAGTGAGAAAATGGGTGAAAATTTTAATGTTTGGGTTCTCTATTTCCCTGTTTGGCTAGTGGGAAAATGTGGGAAAATTTTAAACTTGGCAAGATATTAGAAAATTGAAATAAATATTGATACCAAAAATTGTCGTCTGATCATTACAAATGGTAGGTGTACATTTTCTGTTGTCTTCAAAGGGATTCTTGGCAAAAAAACGCGTGTACCCACATATTGTCCAGTCAAAATTTCAGCGTCAATTATGTTGTTAAAACATCCACGGCATATCAATCTTGTACCATTACATAATCCGGCTTTTGGATCTATATTGCGCAACAACATAATTGGAGCACCCTTTTTCAGCCTTAATATATGTGGTGGTAAACCCCCTGGGGATATAGAATTTAGGAATTCTTGTTGATATAGATGTTGCGTATCTCCTTCAACCTCATCAAAAGAATGTAACATAAACTCATCTCCTGGAAACTGAGAAATTATCTTTGCATTAAGCTGTTCAACATCATCATTTATAGGTGTTAGCAAAGCCCTATCAACCATATACCTTGGATCATTGGCATGTTCTTGCAAACTTGGGAAAACTTGATCAATCAAGTTGTATATAGAATGCTGACCCTCCCATTGCATTGCCATTGAAGGGGATAGTTTAATCAAATCATCCATTATAAATGGTTCATTCCCATCACCGATGTGTTGTATATACTTAGCAAACTCTTCATCGTTGACAGACCTCATATTCTGCTTCAAATGTAACACTTTGACGTCTTTCCATAATGGGGACTTGACTATGCATGCATCAATCATTTCTGCCTTTGTACCCTTTGGAACAACCGGAAGTACTTGACGAAAATCTCCCCCCAAAATTAGCACCTTCCCACCAAAAGGTAAATTTTCTTCCATAATATCTTTAAATGTTCTATCTAAAGATTCAAGTGCACGTCGATTTACCATTGGGGCTTCATCCCAAATAATTATTGTGGCACGTCTAATAAGTTCAGCTAAGTCTGATTGTTTACTTATTGAGCAAGTAGATGAAGCATCAGGAGTTAAAGGAATTTTAAACCTGGAATGAGCTGTTCTTCCACCAGGGAGTAATGTTGCTGTGGCAATTGCAATGTGACCAGCTTTTCTCAAGGTTGCCAATATTGTGCGATACAAAAATGTTTTCCCAGTTCCTCCTGGCCCATCGACGAAGAATATCATGCTTTCCTTACGATCAATAACTGTCATGATTGTCTCATATGCAACTCTCTGATCATTATTCAACTTCTCAATTAAAGTGAGTTCTTCATCTACATTAGGAACAGTTAGCTCATCTTGTATGAGTCTTGGTACAGTTGAATCATTATCACATTCTCTAATTGAAATCGGCAAATCATACTCTGTGATGTGCTTTCCATGTTGCAAGAGCAACGCCTCTAAATCATTGAGAAGTCTATTTGTACGACGTGTCTCTGTTGTAACAGATGTTGATGGGTAATCTTCTGCCATATATGGGTAGAACTCATTCCACAATTCTCTTACTCCAGTTGGTAGACAAAATACCAATATTGTTGCAAACAATCTTCTTAAAGCTGACGGCATTCGAATGTCTCTTGCTTCAAGCAAACACTGTCGTATGCTATTATCATTCTCTAGTAAACCCCTTTGTTCAGCTGCTTGCTTAAAAGTTGGATAGGTTATCCCATTGACAGTCAATAAATCATCAAATCCTGTTGGCCCCTTGACATGATTAAGAAGAACACGCAGATTGAACTTCTCTCCATCAAATGGTGAAACAGTGTATATCCTGCCCACTACTTTTTTATGAGATCTTCTTCGTGTCCATGTTTTGTTTTTATAATCCCAACAATAATGCTCAGGGAACTCTCTATATAGATAATTTCGTGCATCATGATCAATCATATTCATATAAAAAAATTCAGTGAGCATTGTCTTTTTACTTCGCTCCAAAACATTAGCAATAGGTTCATGTGGTCTAAAACGTACCTGTTGTCTATCTGGAAGATGAATTTGCAAACGAAAAACGGCAGGGTACATTCGATACATAGGAAAAGAAAATATCTTCCAACATGCCTCTGGAGCACATACCCATCTTGCATCAATGTACTATTGGACCTCATCATAATTTGGGCCTGATCTAACTTCCATGGAGACACGATCTGGGCCTTTATACACATATTTATATAAGTATTTTACACTCTTGATACTGCAACATATTTCAACATTAATATGGCAATTGTATTTCAACAGTAACCAAGGATTATATGGAACAACCCAAGTGTTATCTACCATAATCCTACAATGATCATTCAATGGCACAGGATTATTAGTATCATATCGTTTGTAAACAGGATATGAGTCATTGCCTTGGTAGGTTTCAAGCGAGAAAGGCTTTGGGTATCCTTTTTTACATCGCCCATTTTTCATGCACGGTGATCTTGGATTTTGTACTCCGTAAGGACCATGTATCATATGCTTTAGTACAACTTTATGTAACTGAGGTTGTTCATCCTTACACGGTATTTCTGCTTTAACAACTCGATCGTAATCCTCTGGATTATGTAATTTATCATCTTCATCGAGAATTATAAGCATGTGTGCATGTGGTAAACCCCTTTTTTGGAACTCAAAGACTTGCACATATACAATAACTCTTCCGAGAACCCCCTTAACCACAATATCATCTTTCAATTCTTCAAATTTTGATTTGAAAACTCTTGCAAGCAAGTCTGGACGATCTTGTGCGGTTTGTGCGGGTAAAAGCTCATTTCGAATTTCTTCCCATCCTAGATTACACGTCATTGTGATGAATAAATCTGGTTTCCCAAACTTTTGAACCAATGACATTACATCTTGAAATCGTTGGATCATATCACGCGGGCTTCCCACAAATGATGAAGGTAGAATCCGCTTTCATATCTGTATTTTCCTTATCAGGATTTATCCCCAGATTTGACCTTATGATTGGATTCGTCCTTGGCCTGGCTTGCTCCTACCTTCGCTACCGAGTTGAAAGATTCTCCTTCCTACCCTTATAGAAACCCGGCACTTGGACAACATTTTTCCTTGAAGGGCCCGATTGGTTAGCTCGAATCCATGCACCAAATTGTTGCTCTTCTTGTCTGAGTGTGCCTTCGCTTTGTATCCAGAGATCACAATCCCTATCACCATGGTCAAAACAACCACACCAATAACATATGTTAGGCAATCTTTCATACATAAAATTAATCCACATTTTTCCACCATCCTCGAACGTAACAATTCTTCCTCGGTATAATAATTGAAAAACATCCAATGTAACTCGCACTCTGATGTAATTTCCTCCCTCACAATCTACAACACCAGTGGAACGATCAACTCGACCAATGGCTTTGCATATATCCTCAGCAACTGACTTATTTATGTACCCAATTGGGATGTTGTGCACTTGAACCCAAAAGGACGCCTTGTTCGGTTTTAGATTGTCAAGAGGAGTTCGTCTATCATATCGTTCAAGAACGATCAAGCTTTTATCAAAACTCCATGGCTTGCTGGAGGGGATACGATCCACATCCTCCTTGTTATCAAAAACGAAAAAGACCTTATGAGATCCCTCATTGCTCATTGTAAAGCCATTATTTGCTCTCCATAGCGGCTTGAAAGTCCGAGCTATTGCATCCATATTCAGTGCACGTTTGGTGAGGAACAATGTTGCTATAACATGCTCTTGTGAACATCTATCCTTTTTGACACATAGATCTTCTCCCTCCCTCTCGGACAAAGACAAACAATTCCAGTGTTTTGTAAGCTCTTCCATGAAAGATATGTGACAAAATTGGGTAACCAAAACCTAAGTAAACAGGATTTAGAAGGGAAAAGAGACACAGAAAACTATTTCCCAAAGCCCCAAGAAAAAGAAAAAAACCACAAGCCCTACACGCAGTGTTGTTGCAAGAGGGGAGAAAAAACCTTACAAGAAGGTACTACTATTCTACTGCCTAAGAGAAGGAGGAGAACCACCTTTCTTAGCGATAGAAAAACCAGGGACCTGGATGGAGAAGTTATATTAGAGCATTCGTAGCAGTGGAGGTATAATGCTATAATGTTATATTTTAGCTCCATTATCCTTAAAATAATGCTCCAGCAGTGGAGCAATAGCAAAAAATTTTAGATGAATTGCTACAGTGCACATCTATAGATAGATGTGCACTGTAGCTTGAAGCAAAAAAATAATAATAATATTTTATTCAGCCAGACCTCATTGTTTTTATTTTTTATTCATTTTATCAAATCACTCTCAGTCTCACTCTCTCTCATTCATCTCTCATTCCTCTCAAGCTCCACTCTCTCAAAGTCGTCGCCGCCATCGTCAAGCTCACTCCGGTACGGTACAACTTGCTTCTTTTTTTTATTTTTATTTATTTTTATTTTTTATTTTAATCAGACCGTGCCTATCTACTCAGTCCTCACACTTCGTTTCTACCCAACGCCGACCGAAGCCCCAGCCCAGTGCTGATTGAAACCCCAGCCCATCGCTGACCACTTTTTGCGTTCTCCACCTCAAAGGCCGAACCTCCGAGCTCCACCCTCTCTCTGTTATCTCATGCCCAGTGCCGATGTGGGTTTGTGTTTGTGTTTTTCGATCTGTTGTGGGCAGTGGGCTTGTGCTCGTGGTGGGTTTTTTTTTTTTTTTTTTTTTTTTTTTTTTTTTTTTTTTTTTTTTTTTTTCTCTGCTGTGGACTGGTGGTGGTGGTGGTGGTGTTGGTGGTGGTTGTGGTTGTGGCTGTGACTGATGGTAGAGGTGGTTGTGGTTGTGGTTGGTGCTGCGATGTTTTTTTTTTAGTAGAATATATTATTTTATTGTAGTGGTTATAATATTTTATTGTGATGTTTATATTATTTTATTGTGTTGAAAGCTAAAATAGATGCACTGCTGTAGCATGTGTGTAGGTAAAATAGATAAAGTAACTTTTATTGGTGCTAAATAACTAAAATTATAGATCCACTGCTGCGAATGCTCTTAGTGGTTTTATAGAAGGAGTCTT
This sequence comes from Quercus ilex subsp. ballota, assembly GCA_032727855.1. Classification (NCBI taxonomy): domain Eukaryota; kingdom Viridiplantae; phylum Streptophyta; class Magnoliopsida; order Fagales; family Fagaceae; genus Quercus; species Quercus ilex. The sequence goes on from JAVFWQ010000023.1 coordinate 12,324, forward strand.
TTTTTTCCAAAATATGGAAGAGATTTATAAAAGTGAGTATTGCTTGGATAACAGACTTGATGAGGACTTCCCTTCCGGCTTGTGACAAAAGTTTGCCCTTCCACCCTTGAAGTTTCTTCCAAACCTTTTACTTCAATCGATCAAAACTTGCCCTTTTATTCCTTCCTACCAAGGCCGGTAAACCCAAATACTCTTCATACTGCTTCAACTCATTTACCCCAAGTAGATCTGTAAAGTTGTGATTTACAACTATGTGTTTTGTTGGCTTTTATTCCGTGCCAAATTTGATTGTAATATCTATCAATCGTTTATACCCTGTATTTGTTGTGGGAATTGTTGTAAGGGGTGTGTGATAGAGAGTGTGTGAAGACTCAAGCAATTTGGAAGCTGATGGAATCTCGCGGGTATCTCGCGACTAAGCTTCCCGCGAAGTGAAGCATGTGCCCTGCACATGCTGGAATGCGAAGAGTCATGACAGATGGAGATAGCTGTCTCTCGCGAGTATCTCGCGGGTAAGGCCTTCCCGCGAGACACCCGCGAGACATGCTGTTCTGCCAGCCTGTACTGACTGACTCACACATTTTGCACCTATCCTATATAAACCCCCATTACCCACAAATGTTGAGGAATGCTTCAGTGAGAAAACCCTAGCCAAACACATTTGTAATTAGAGATTGTCATCCCCACATTTCTCTATACACTTGCTTGTGGTATCTCCTCAACCTTTCCCTCTTCATTTCCACACCATTGAGAGGTTGATAGCCCAAACACTTACCACACCTTTGAAGAGTGTTGTGTGACGTTTTGGTGCTGCTGGGAAGCATTGGAAGAAGCCTGGAATGGCAGATGCAACATGGAGCTTGTTGCGGGATCCGGATAACTAAGACAAGACACGGTTCCGAGAAGCCTTGTTGGAGTAGGAGCTTGGAGGGCTTAGGTACATCGGGTAGATTAGGCTTGGAGGGTCTCTTGCTTACTCATGTATCCCAACTGATTGTCTAGTGGATCGATTTCCGCTTGGAGGGCGGCGGAGAGGTTTTTCGCCGAGTTCTTCGGTTTCCTCTTTGAAAACACGTCTTGGTGTTTTCTGTGTTTGCATCTCTCTTCCCTACTCTTTTATATTCCATTTTACTGCTGTGTTATTTAGTTAATGGATTAGAGTAGCTATATTATTCATCCGCTCGCTTTTACACTATTCCGCACTTTATATTAAAGTTGTGTAAAATCTATCGAGCCGTAATTTTAATCGGGGGTCTAAACAGCTCTTGTGTTTTTCAACACGTTTTCGAGCTTTCAAATACAAACAACATTACTTACAATATTGTGCGATACAAAAATGTTTTCCCAGTTCCTCCTGGCCCATCGACGAAGAATATCATGCTTTCCTTACGATCAATAACTGTCATGATTGTCTCATATGCAACTCTCTGATCATTATTCAACTTCTCAATTAAAGTGAGTTCTTCATCTACATTAGGAACAGTTAGCTCATCTTGTATGAGTCTTGGTACAGTTGAATCATTATCACATTCTCTAATTGAAATCGGCAAATCATACTCTGTGATGTGCTTTCCATGTTGCAAGAGCAACGCCTCTAAATCATTGAGAAGTCTATTTGTACGACGTGTCTCTGTTGTAACAGTTGTTGATGGGTAATCTTCTGCCATATATGGGTAGAACTCATTCCACAATTCTCTTACTCCAGTTGGTAGACAAAATACCAATATTGTTGCAAACAATCTTCTTAAAGCTAACGGCATTCGAATGTCTCTTGCTTCAAGCAAACACTGTCGTATGCTATTATCATTCTCTAGTAAACCCCTTTGTTCAGCTGCTTGCTTAAAAGTTGGATAGGTTATCCCATTGACAGTCAATAAATCATCAAATCCTGTTGGCCCCTTGACATGATTAAGAAGAACACGCAGATTGAACTTCTCTCCATCAAATGGTGAAACAGTGTATATCCTGCCCACTACTTTTTTATGAGATCTTCTTCGTGTCCATGTTTTGTTTTTATAATCCCAACAATAATGCTCAGGGAACTCTCTATATAGATAATTTCGTGCATCATGATCAATCATATTCATATAAAAAAATTCAGTGAGCATTGTCTTTTTACTTCGCTCCAAAACATTAGCAATAGGTTCATGTGGTCTAAAACGTACCTGTTGTCTATCTGGAAGATGAATTTGCAAACGAAAAACGGCAGGGTACATTCGATACATAGGAAAAGAAAATATCTTCCAACATGCCTCTGGAGCACATACCCATCTTGCATCAATGTACTATTGGACCTCATCATAATTTGGGCCTGATCTAACTTCCATGGAGACACGATCTGGGCCTTTATACACATATTTATATAAGTATTTTACACTCTTGATACTGCAACATATTTCAACATTAATATGGCAATTGTATTTCAACAGTAACCAAGGATTATATGGAACAACCCAAGTGTTATCTACCATAATCCTACAATGATCATTCAATGGCACAGGATTATTAGTATCATATCGTTTGTAAATAGGATATGAGTCATTGCCTTGGTAGGTTTCAAGCGAGAAAGGCTTTGGGTATCCTTTTTTACATCGCCCATTTTTCATGCACGGTGATCTTGGATTTTGTACTCCGTAAGGACCATGTATCATATGCTTTAGTACAACTTTATGTAACTGAGGTTGTTCATCCTTACACGGTATTTCTGCTTTAACAACTCGATCGTAATCCTCTGGATTATGTAATTTATCATCTTCATCGAGAATTATAAGCATGTGTGCATGTGGTAAACCCCTTTTTTGGAACTCAAAGACTTGCACATATACAATAACTCTTCCGAGAACCCCCTTAACCACAATATCATCTTTCAATTCTTCAAATTTTGATTTGAAAACTCTTGCAAGCAAGTCTGGACGATCTTGTGCGGTTTGTGCGGGTAAAAGCTCATTTCGAATTTCTTCCCATCCTAGATTACACGTCATTGTGATGAATAAATCTGGTTTCCTAAACTTTTGAACCAATGACATTACATCTTGAAATCGTTGGATCATATCACGCGGGCTTCCCACAAATGATGAAGGTAGAATGGTTCTATGTCCAACATTTCCTAAATATAAAATGAAAAAGTTGGGTCATTAATAAATATTGATACCAATTTGCCATTAATAAAGTAATGTAAATTTCAAGTGTAAAGTTTATATTACCAGTATCACTCTCTCCTTCATGGAAAGCATCTTGTAGGCCTTGGTACAAATCTGCCCTAATAGAATCTTGATTGTGCTCTAACCACCTAAGCTTGTGTGTTTCAATTTTTACATAATTATCAACAACATACTGTTGTGAAAGGCGTCCTCCATACCAAATCATTGATAGAGCATCGTCGCGAATCTTGGACATTAGTAAAAATAGATGTAGGTTCAGTTATTTTATAGTGTAAGCAGCATTTTGAAGTAAAAAAAAAATTGAAAATAACAAAACTGTTACCTGAAAGATGTATGCATAATAATCACGACATGACACTTTAGTTCTATTAGTGTCGCGTGTGTTGATATCCCATCCATATGTTCCAAATGGGAAAAGTATTGGGTACTGCAATGGATCATAATATCCTGCTGTATCTTGAACATTGATCAAATTACCACCAAACGTTTGAACCAAAATTTCTTTGCCACTTAAATGACTAGCTTCTTCTCCTCCTACAATAATAGCTGCCACTTGGGAAGCACTGGGAAGGCAATATTGACGTTGATTTAGAGGTTGTTCTTTAATGAGGAGTTTACATTGATGTAAATTTGGACTTCAAGATAGTTGACGAAATTTCTCCACAAATGGGTTATGCATGTCTAAGATCCTTTGAATAAGTCGCACAATATCTTCATGAGCTTCTACAGATTGAGACATTCTGCGTTGTATTTCAAGATCGGTGTCGTAGATATACAATTGTAGATGTCGTACACTTAGAGGTGTATGTGGTAAAAGACTACCAATTCTATGATAGATGGCACCTTGGGCACGAAATGTATATATTCCTCGACTATTCAAGGCCATGCTTTCATCCACGTGCACACCCATTGAGGTAAATGCAAACATGTTGTTGTAAAACTGTATATATTGCCTAAAATGTCTGCCCCGTGCCGTTTGCTCACAAATGAGCTCCCTAAATTCAGGACAAATTGGTATGTTGGGTAAGGATATTTTTCCATCCTTGCAACACATCGAGGATGTCTCTCGATGGAACAAACGGGCATTACAAAAGCAACATGTCTTTGGTTGTGGTAGTTGGTACCTAATGGTCTCTATACCTTCTTTAAAATCCTTTGCACAATTGGATTTGCCTCGCATAAAATTTATTACATGTGCAGTACCATCAAACATGTTGTCACCACCTAATTTTTATTTTGAGGAAAAAATTAGTGATAAAGAGTGTTATGATAGTTGTGAAAGAAAAAATTAAAATTGTACCAAATATTATGTTGTGAAATAAGCAAAATATTAATAATGTTTCAAATATGCAGCTTGTTAACAAATAAAAAAATTGATAATGATAAACATGTAAATTGAAATTAAAATGGTGACATTGAGTAACAAACCTTGTTCTCTGTAGCCATCCCCGTGATTTTGATCATTTATATTTTCAACTTCTTCAGTTATTTCTACACCTGCAATGTAATTATAGAAAATGCTCAATTGGTGAAATTATATATAAAAAATAATGATGAAAACTTTATAGAAGAATATAAACATGAAATTGAAGATAAAAATGGTGACATTGAGTGGTGAACCTTGTTCTCTATAGGCATCCCCTTGGTTTTGCTCAACTATATTTTCAACTCCTTCAATTCTTTCTGTAACTGCAATGTATTTATATAAAATGCTCAATTGGTGTAATTACATATAGAAAATAATGGTTAAAACTTTATCAATATATTAGATAAAACTTACCAGTATTAACAGTAGAATTTATATGACTTGGTCCAGCCTCAAAGTCATTTGCCATTATAGTTGGATAGGTTGGAGGGAGACCTAAATTTAATATTATAAACAGTGACTTAGTATCTTTGTATACATTGACATACAACTAACATGCCAGAAACTATGGATTTTCTCAAAATAATAAGATTCCAAGCAATGAAGAATGTTTAAAGATACAAAACTATAATCTCACCACTAACTTCTTGCATAGCACTATGCTCAACTGGCATATTGCGTGCCAAGTTACGAATATGTGTAAGGCGACGACTTTGTCTATCCTTGTGATTAGGTGGTATTAGTGATGGGTTTGTTGACGTTGAATTAGAATGTACAACATCTTCTTCATTTAAATTTGCTGGGCCTCCCACTAAAATGTGATCACCACCCAAAGTTTGTTGTCTTTGTCTTGAGTAATTAGCACGACGTCTTGCCAATCGAATATTTCTGCTGTCATTGTCTTCACGTTGTCTTCTCAAGCGAGCATAATATCTCCATCGTTCTCGATGACGTTCTATGTCATCGGTATTCACCATCGCTGTATTTTGCGAACTCATTTCTACATAAAATTAAATTAAATTTATAGTGGTCGTTGCGCATACATACACAATAATCAATAAATTTTTCCGTGTCAACACCTAAGATTCCAAGCAATGAAGAATGTTTAAAGATACAAAACTATAATCTCACCACTAACTTCTTGCATAGCCCTATGCTCAACTGGCATATTGCGTGCCAAGTTACGAATATGTGTAAGGCGACGACTTTGTCTATCCTCGTGATTAGGTGGTATTAGTGATGGGTTTGTTGATGTTGAAACCTCAATAAAGTGAATTAATTTTGAACAAATTAATCACATGTAAGAATTCTAATAATATGTGTAATTGTAATAAATTTTTAGTAAAATAGGAGAAATAAGTTAAACTTCTTAAAATTATTAAATTATTATTTTAGGTAGAAGTTTTGAGAATATATTTAAATTTAGGCTATGATTTGTTAGATCAATATGATGAAAATATAATTTAGAAAATGTTTAATTTATTTTACAGAATTATTTAGAGTTAAAATTAGATTCAATTTTCCGTACTCATTTCACACGCTTTAAAAAAAAAAAAAAACCCATGCCATTTTGGTTAATTTGGATGAGAAAATAATGTGTCTGATTGTAACTTTATGTGTCTGTGTGTAAATGTAAGAGAGAGAAGAAGTGGCTTAGCGAGTTTAGAAGTTGAGAGTTGTGGAGGTGATGATTTAAAGGATTTGAATATACATTTAATTTATTACTTTACCGGATATAAATAAAATATCAAACAAATATGCAAAGAGGCACCAAAGTTAGAAAAGAAAAATATTGTTGTTTTACGTTAAAACTTTTTCATCTCTTCTTTACTAAAGTGCCATTAATTATCCATAAAAAAATACCCTTAATTACGTGGGACATACTGATACATAGCTTGCATTTTTGGATTGGGATTTGGATGCTTCTACTAATTTTTGGGTAAGAGTTAATTTAGAGCATTTATTATAATTTTGGATTACTATATTTTCCAATTACCAAAAAAAAAAAAAAAAAAAAAAAAACCTAAGGGTCTGATGAAAAATTATTTCACCGCACATAATACTCATCAATGGCTTGCATGTTCGATATTGCTTGATCATGCACTCCATTATTTAAATAGTTTATTTTCTATGTACTATTTTAAAAAACCGCACTTTAAATTTAGACCAAAGCATTAAACTAAGTATATTCGCCTCTCTTAATTTAATCTTTAATTTACTTTTTGAATTAAATAATACGTTTTTTTTTAATGAAAAATAAAATCATTTTTAATGTTTTCTCTTTTTCGAAAATTTAAAGTTGTAAGGTCAGTTTTTGGCGGCCGAAGCCCAAAGTATGGATTCAGCGCCCACTGAGCCCAAAACAATAAATTTTGTAGAGAGTGGGTGAAAGAGCTAGGCTAATAATGAGAGTAACAGTATCAAATAGCCACACCAATGGGAGAATTTGGATTAATATGTCCTCGGACTGATAGAAATGCCATGTCCGAAGAGGTGCCTTTCATTGATAATTCAATATTACAATTCTTGGAGCTACAATAATCGAAATATCTCCCTTTTCCTCCCCCTTTCATCAGAGGCTTCCTTCCCTTATATAGTACTGCCCTCCTACATCTTCTCCGTCCACTTGTTCATCATCCAGGCGTCCACTTGAGTGCATGTCCCATCATCCCACTCTTAGCCTTATGTGAGTGGTGGTAGCTGAGAAAGCACTGTTCAGGGGTCTTATCCACATAAATGCGGCCAGAAAGGTAGGTGCAGTGCATTAAATGTGGGGGCTGAAGTATGCCTCTTTGATATTTTTCGGTTCCCATTATCTTTGCGCGAGTCTAAGGTTCCTTTCTCTCTTAACACTTGTCAAGCAGGTCGCTTGAACCTCCCAAGCTCGTGTTGGATCAAACCTCTTCGGATCCGAGGACGTTGGACTGCTCGGACATATGAACATCTCCTCGGATGGTACACGTTCATCTCTAGGCATTCCCCTTTGACATGGGCCGGACTGAAGACCTTGCCTCCTCGGACGAAAAGTGTTCCTCATTCTGGGCCTCGGGCCCAATAAGTTGGGTTGGGTTTTTATCCCCCCACAATAGCCCCTCAAAATTGTATTTTTTTGTTCGTATCCGAAGAGAAAAAGTAGAATTTTGACTTGCCATGGAGCAAAGGCCTGCAAACAGGTAGATTCGAACTGGCACGTGCAAAAATGTAGGAACTGTCGCTTCATTAATGCCACTGCGGTTTCCTCATTTCCCAGGCGCTGCATTAATTGCACCAGGTGGCGCTTTGTCCTTCATATCCAATGGTAACTGATTGATCCAACGGTTGCGGTTTTTCTTCGAAATTTGGGCGGGAGTGCCCCTGACCCTTCGTTTGACCCCGTATAAAGCTTCAGAAGTCATTATTCCTTCTTCACTTTGCGAATCTCCAGACGCTCCAGAGAGAAACAAACGCGCCGCTCCGTCCAAACTTCTGAGTTGCTGCCTCCAGGTCTTCCCAGAGTCATCAAGAACCTTCCTACAAGCATTAAATCTTCTTTCCGATTTGGTCCCGGTGAGTCATCGTTCACCAAGCCATTTAATTTTCTCTTCGGCCAACAGTTTCGTCTGAGCACCATGGGAAAGCTTGAGTACATGGTGGATACCCCTGAGCGACTAGAGGAATTTAGGGCCACGTATCGCATACCTCCCAACGTGGGTGTGAGGTATTGCCCCCCAGAAAAGATTCTAACAGACCGGAAAACGGGAGAGGTGGTTATTCCCCTTATTGCCTTCAAAGAAGGGGGAATGACCATTCCCATGGGTCCTATCACCATTAGCTATCTCCGAAACCATAGGCTCACTCCTTGGCAGTGCGCACCCAACATGTTTAGGATTCTAGGGGCCATTGAGGACCTTAACCTTCACCTAGGATTAGGCCTCACCTGGCTCGACGTAGTACATCTGTACGAATGCCATAGCCAGCGAGACGCGGGATATTACCTGAAATCCCGGTCGGACGTGGTCAGGCTCATCTCTTGCCTTCCCAAATCCAACAAAGGGATGAAAGACGACTATGTGATCGTCTCGGGCGCATGGCATGACGGCCATCACTGCCCAACCAAGCATGGAAAGCCAGGTGGGCCATGTTAGATTTAGGCACATTAACTATAGGCTTGGGGTCCTCGTCCTTTAATCGTTTTTTGTTTCCTTTATACTGCTATTTGCGAGCTTCTAACGTAGCTTTGCTGTGCCTTGGAACAGATAAAAATTTCGTAGCTCCTCGGCTGAGTCTTACGAACGTTGCTGCCCTCAATTTCCTGTTGAGATCCGAGATTTTTGTGAGCGAAGACGGGCAGCTCCGATCAGCTCCTCTCATTCTGGGCTACACAGGAAATCCAAAGGGTTTCCAACCAGTCGGCAACGCAATTGTCCAAGGAGACCGCCGCCTTGCCCGTATTGACGTCGGTCAGAAGGGTTTTTTGGCGTCATACGATCTAGAGCCCGTACCACATCCACGCCCTCAAGCTATACCCCCTCTCGTCCAACCACTCCAGCAAGTCCCTCTCGGACAAGCAGCTGAAGGCGAAGGAGTCGGTTCTTCCACCTCCTCGCTAGAGGAACAGATAGATAGATTCCAGTTTGGGGGTGAGGGTTCAAGAGCCGATCGAGTGATAGAGGTTTCGGACGCTGAGGAGGATACCGACAAGCAATCGGGCATTCATCTTAATCTATTAGCTGCTCATTCCGAAGGCTCTTCGGACGATAATATGGACCTGAGGGTTTTGATGAAAGGCAGGGGGAAAAAACCCGAGCAGAAAGACGCTGGGTCGTCAAAAGTGGTAGTGACACTGCCTCCTGCGCCCACGCAAGTTCCTGACCCAAGTCTGAAGCCCATTCCAGACTTAAAGAAGAAAAGGCCCCACGTTGAGGTTGGGGAAAAACAGAAGCTGCCAGATAAGGGGGCCAAGCAGCAGAAGTTGGCGGACAGCCGAGCCTATAGGGCGTCATCCACAGAAAGCCGAGAAGAGGCTTTTGTGGCAAATGTACGCCGAGGGGGAGGACCGAGAATCTGGTCTCCCAAGTTGGAGCTGGAGGGCGCTCCAATCCTGTGGGATACCTCCCTCAGGAATTATGACGGAGGGAGGGCAGGCTATGTCGCCGAAGCCTTGCAGCAACCACTCCTCCTTCCCCACGACATGGAGTCCTACAGGCGCTTCAACCAGCAGGAACTCTTCATGTCTCTTAAGAGGGACTTAGCCATGGTAAGCACGCCCTTTATGAGTTTAAGTTTTACACTTGATTGGCCTTGTTTTTCTTCTTAACAGTGAAAGTGTTGTCATGCAGATTACTCAGCAGGTATATGTGGCTGAGGGGTTAAACAAGGAGTCTTGGGTCAAAGCCCAAGCAGCAATCCAGTCCCAGCATGAAGCAGAGGCATCCCTTGGAAAGCTGAAGGAGGAGCATTCTCGGATATCCGAGGAGCTTAAAGAGGCGATCTCCCAGAAGCGAAGCCTCGACGCGGGGCTTAAAAATGTTGAAAAACAGGTCGAGGAGCAGCGAAAACTGCTGAATGCCTCGGACATTAATTTGGCGACCGAACGGGAGCTGGTGAAAGGACTCAGGGCCGAGCTGCAAAAGGCTAGGGATCACGCCAAAGCAGCCGAGCAAAAGGTTCAATTGGCCAAGGAGTCAATTGAAACCGAGAAGAAGGCAGCGTACCAGTTGGGGGCAGATGTGACGGCGCGGGAACTCACTGAGCAGTTTGCCTCCGTTTGTCGCGAGTACTGCGACAAAACCTGGGAAAAAGCCTTGGACGCAGCTGGGGTACCCTCGGACTCTCCCTTGAGGCTACCTGGGAGCATCTACTATGATCCTGACATCCAAGATATCCCAGGGGATGATCCCTCTGCCCCCCAGCCTCCTGAGGCTTCTGAGCCACACCAGGCCGACCAGGCTCCTCCGTCCATTCTTGGCGCCAGCAAGGAAATTGGTCAGCCAGGTGCTAATGATAAGCCAGCTGAACCAGCAAAAGGAAAAGACCAAGGGTCAGGCGGAGAGATAATTTCTTCTGAGCCCAAGGAAAAACCTGCTGAAACTACTGCTCGGACTAGCCAAGCCGCTGACCCCGTGCTTCCTCCAGCGAAAGAGTAGATATATAGGGTTTTTAAGAACTTGTAGCCCTTTCTTTATTTTAGAACTTGTAATCCTTTCTTTATTTAAGAACTTGTAATCCTTTCTTTATTTAAGAACTTGTAATCCTTTCTTTCTGGTTTTGCTGACTAAGTACATACTTTTCTTTGAATGGAATGGCCCCCTATTTGTCTTTTGAAGTTTTTGATACATGCTTTATCACTTACTACTGCTGTACATACAATCATACATTGCAATAGCGACATGATAATACAAATAACTTGACTGATACATCATAATGGTTGTATGAGTGATAAAAATTAAAATTGAAAAGGATAGGCCGAGTAGGAGTTATTGACGAGAAATGATTTGAATAAGTGCATACGCGAGTTTCTCATGTCCTTCCAAGTAAATCATAAGTTATTACCCCTCGGTTTCACGCTAAACGTAACGGAGGAAGATATTTATAACTTAGAAACAATTTAAACTCAATCAGGAATTTTAGCACTACAAAACCCCAGTAACAACAATTGCGCGCGGGGGGAGTATCGACTAACCTGTCGCTTGGATCACGGATCCCGGGGTTTGACTGTATTCGTGTTAACTTACCCTAATCACCTGGTCCGAGGACTACATGCGTGATTGGACTTAAGTTTAAACACTTGAGAACTGTAACTGAGTGCGAACTAACCCAAATCATCTGGTCCGAGGACTACAGGCATGATTGGATTTAAGTTTAAACTATAGAAATGTAACTGAGTGCTAACTAACCCAAATCATCTGGTCCGAGGACTACAGGCATGATTGGATTTAAGTTTAAACTATAGAAATGTAACTGAGTGCTAACTAACCCAAATCATCTGGTCCGAGGACTACATGCATGATTGGATTTAAGTTTAAACACTATAGAAGTGTAACTGAGTGCGAACTAACCCAAATCATCTGGTCCGAGGACTACAGGCATGATTGGATTTAAGTTTAAACACTATAAAAATGTAACTGAGTGCTAACTAACCCAAATCATCTGGTCCGAGGACTACAGGCATGATTGGATTTAAGTTTAAACACTATAGAAGTGTAACTGAGTGCTAACTAACCCAAATCATCTGGTCCGAGGACTACAGGCATGATTGGATTTAAGTTTAAACACTATAGAAGTGTAACTGAGTGCTAACTAACCCAAATCATCTGGTCCGAGGACTACAGGCATGATTGGATTTAAGTTTAAACACTATAGAAGTGTAACTGAGTGCTAACTAACCCAAATCATCTGGTCCGAGGACTACAGGCATGATTGGATTTAAGTTTAAACACTATAGAAGTGTAACTGAGTGCTAACTAACCCAAATCATCTGGTCCGAGGACTACAGGTATGATTGGATTTAAGTTTAAACACTATAGATGTAACTGAGTGCTAACTAACCCAAATCATCTGGTCCGAGGACTACAGGCATGATTGGATTTAAGTTTAAACACTATAGAAATGTAACTGAGTGCTAACTAACCCAAATCATCTGGTCCGAGGACTACAGGCATGATTGGATTTAAGTTTAAACACAATAGAAGTGTAACTGAGTGCTAACTAACCCAAATCATCTGGTCCGAGGACTACAGGCATGATTGGATTTAAGTTTAAACACTATAGAAGTGTAACTGAGTGCTAACTAACCCAAATCATCTGGTCCGAGGACTACAGGCATGATTGGATTTAAGTTTAAACACTATAGAAGTGTAACTGAGTGCTAACTAACCCAAATCATCTGGTCCGAGGACTACAGGCATGATTGGATTTAAGTTTAAACACTAGAAATGTAACTGAGTGCTAACTAACCCAAATCATCTGGTCCGAGGACTACAGGCATGATTGGATTTAAGTTTAAACACTTGAGAGAATACTTTACGCAGAGAGTTTACACGTCGGTTGAAGAAGAGACTTGGTCAATAAAAGTACCTCTTGAGATTATTTACATTCCATGGGCGCGGTATTACATGACCATCTAGGTCTTCTAAGAAATATGCCCCTATGCCTGCTCCTGAGGTGATACGATATGGACCTTCCCAATTGGGTCCAAGTTTTCCCCAAGCAGGGTTTTTTGCAGTGCCTACAACTTTCCTCAACACTAGATCACCAGGCTCTAGTGGCCTCAGCTTTACGTTAGAATCATAGCCTTGCCTGAGTTTCTGTTGATAATGTGCCAGCCGAACCATTGCATTCTCCCTTCTTTCCTCAATCAAATCTAGACTCCTCTGTAACTGCTCATCGTTATCGGCCGGACTGAATGAACTAGTTTTCATCGTTGGGAACCCGGTCTCCAAAGGAATGACGGCTTCAGCCCCATAGGCCATTGAGAAGGGTGTCTCCCCAGTAGATCTGCGAGGCGTAGTCCTGTAGGCCCAAAGTACGTGCGGCAGTTCGTCCACCCATTTGCCCTTTGCATCATCCAACCTCTTCTTTAAACCATTTAGTATGACCTTGTTGATGGCTTCTGCCTGCCCATTACCCTTAGGATAGGCTGGAGTGGAGTATCTGTTCAAGATTCCCAGCTCACTGCAGTAGTTCCTAAATGCCCTGCTATCAAACTGCAAACCGTTGTCCGAGATGAGAGTGTGAGGAATTCCAAACCGGGTGACAATATTCTTCCACACGAATTTTTGCACATCAACGTCTCTGATATTGGCTAAGGGCTCAGCTTCAACCCATTTGGTAAAGTAGTCTGTTCCGACCAGGAGGTATTTCTTGTTTCCTGCAGCTTTGGGAAAAGGTCCCACAATATCCAAACCCCATTGGGCGAAAGGCCACGGGCTAGATAACGGATTAAGTTTTCCCCCTGGCTGGTGAATGTTTGGAGCGAAGCGCTGACATTGATCACACTTTTTAGCGTATTCGTGCGCCTCCTTTTGCATGTTAGGCCACCAATAGCCTTGGGTGAGGGCTCGGTGAGCCAAGGACCTGCCTCCAGTGTGGCTCCCATAGATTCCTTCGTGCAGCTCCTCTAGCAACGTCTCAGTTGCCTCAGGATGCATGCATAACAAGTATGGCCCCGAGTAGGAGCGTCTGTAAAGTTTCTGGTCCTCGGATAACCAGAACTTAACCGCCTTCCTTCGAATTTTATCAGCTTCTCCCTTATCTTCAGGCAATACATCTTCTTTGAGAAATCTGACTAGAGGGTCCATCCAGCACGGCCCGGCTCTGACCTGGTGAACCTGAACTACCCCTGACTTCGCCTCTGTAGGCTTGGGCAGATCCTCGACGAGGATGACCCTTGGAAGGTCTTGTGCCGAAGAGGTGGCAAGCGTCGCTAGGGAGTCAGCATGTGAGTTGCCACTCCTGGGGATGTGCAGCAAACTGAAAAAGTCGAACCCTGACTGCAGCTGTTTAACACGACCCAGGTACCCCTGCATTCTTTCGTCCTTTGCCTCGAACTCGCCTTGTACTTGTCCTACTACCAATCTTGAGTCCGAGAACAATTCCACGGACTTTCCCCCCATCTTAAGGACCATCGTCATCCCCATCAGTAGGGCCTCATACTCCGCCTCATTATTCGTTGCCGAGAAGCCCAGCCTTAATGACTTCTCGATGATGATTTTCTCGGGGGATATCAGTACCAGCCCAACTCCAGATCCTTTTTGGTTTGCCGCGCCATCAACGTACACTTCCCAACGGGAGGGATTCTGTTGGGAGACCAGGCCAACTGATTTTTCATCCATGCCTGACGTGGGCTTTACTTCTTCTAACTGGGGCTCCGTGAACTCAGCCACCAAATCTGCGAGGACCTGTCCCTTGACCGAGGTGCGGGGCATATATCTTATGTCGAAAGCCCCCAAGATCGTACCCCACTTGGCAATCCGACCGGTGTAGTCAGCACTTCGGAGTATAGCTTTGAGTGGGAGTTGTGTGAGAACGATGACCGTGTGGGCTTGGAAATAGTGGGGCAGCTTCCGTGTGCCCAGCACTACTGCCAGGATGGCCTTCTCCAGAGGCAAGTAGCGAACCTCGGCCTCATGTAGCGACTTGCTTACGTAATAAACAGGCCTTTGCACACCAGAATCTGATCGTATCAGCACCAGGCTTACTGCATAGGGAGCTACAGCTATGTAGGCGAACAGTACTTCATCAGGCTCAGGACTGGACATGATAGGTGGCCGAGCCAAATAATCCTTAAATTGCTGGAATGCAGAAGCACACTTCTCAGTCCATTCGAATCCTTTCCACTTGTTGAGTAGGGAGAAAAAGGGACGACACCTGTCTGCTGATCTAGAGATGAACCGATTGAGGGCAGCGGTCATTCCGGTTAGCTTCTGAACCTCCTTGGGGTTCCGAGGAGCTCGTAGATCGTGGATGGCCTTTATCTGGTCGGGGTTGACTTCGATTCCTCTGTGCGTAACCATGTATCCTAAGAATTTTCCGGACCCTACCCCGAACGAGCACTTAGAAGCATTCAACCGTAGCTTGTGCTTCCGTAGAATCCCAAAGGTGGTTTCAAGGTCCTTCACATGCTCAGCTATAACTTTGCTCTTCACCACCATGTCATCTATGTAAACCTCGATATTCTTGCCCAGCTGTGGCTCGAACATCCTCGTCATCATCCTCTGGTAGGTAGCTCCCGCGTTCTTCAAGCCGAACGGCATTACTTTATAGTGGTAGTTGCCAACAGGGGTGACAAATACAGTCTTCTTCTGGTCGTCCGGGGCTAATGGTATCTGGTGATAGCCTTGGAAGGCGTCTAGGAAGCTCATCCGAGGGTGGCCGACAGTGGCATCGACCAGCTGA
Organism: Quercus ilex subsp. ballota; assembly: GCA_032727855.1. Classification (NCBI taxonomy): domain Eukaryota; kingdom Viridiplantae; phylum Streptophyta; class Magnoliopsida; order Fagales; family Fagaceae; genus Quercus; species Quercus ilex. The sequence continues at coordinate 27,726 of JAVFWQ010000023.1, forward strand.
TCAATTTTTGGCATTGGGAACGGATCTTTGGGGCATGCCCTATTCAAATCCGTGAAGTCTACGCATACTCGCCACTTCCCACTCTTCTTCTTCACCACCACGGTGTTTGCCAGCCATTCGGGATAAAAAACCTCTTTGATAGCCCCGGCCACTTTGAGCTTCGCTACTTCGTCTCTTACTGCATCAGCATGCTCCTTGGACGGGCGCCGAATAGGCTGTTTCTTGGGGGTGATCAGTGGATTCACCTTCAAGTGGTGGCATATAAACTCCGGGTCTACCCCTGGGGCCTCGTAAGGACTCCAGGCAAACACGTCGAGATTTCGCTTAAGGAACTCTATCAACTCTTCCTTCTCTTGAAGAGGAAGCTGAGATCCGACTTGAAAGAACCTATCAGGATCATCTCCAATGACCACTTTTGTTAGATCTTCACATCGAGTGCCTTCATCTGGTTCTTCGAAGGGCAACCCCCGAGACTGTAGTTGCTATGAATCCCTCCCGGCTGCGTCCGAGTACTCGGCTGTGGTCCTATGCTGAATGGCGGCTACCAAGCACTGACGAGCAATAGACTGGTCTCCTCGGATCTCACGTACCTGCCCTTCTGACGGATATTTAACCTTTTGGTGTAAAGTAGAGGGAACAGCCCCAAGTGCGTGAATCCAAGGTCTGCCCACGAGTGCCGTATAGGGCGAATATGCATCCACAACTATGAAGTCCAACTCCACCACCTCGGTGCCAGACTGCACTGCTAAGCGTATCCGGCCTTTTGGAATGACAGGCCTTCCTTCAAAGCTCAAAAGGGGGGAATCGTACGGCGTCAGGTCCTGGGGCTTTAGGCCTAGCCCCTTATAAAGGTCTGGGTACATTACTTCCACCGCACTGCCCTGGTCCACCATCACCCTCTTTACATCGTACCCTCCTATCCTGAGGGTGATAACTAGTGCATCGTCATGGGGTTGGATGGTGCCAATCATGTCTTCGTCCGAGAATCCCATGACCAACGAGGCACCACACTTAGCTCTTTTAGGTCCTCGGCTTGACTCCCCTACGGGTGGCCGACCTACTGACATGACTTTCAATGGCCAGGATCCTGTTCTTCCTGGCGCGGCGAAGACGACGTTTATGGTCCCTAGCGGCGGCTTTGGGGGGTCATCTCTGCGTGGCCCTGGTCCCGTTTGCCCTCGGCCGCTAGAATGATGCAGGAGGTGTTTCAATTTACCGTCGCGGACCAGTTGGTCTAAGTGATCCCATAGGCTCCTGCAATCCTCCGTGGTATGCCCATGGTCTTGATGGTACTGGCAGTAGAGATTATAGTTGCGTTTCTCGGGGTTTCCTATCATCTTGTTCGGCCACCTAAAGAATGACTCGTTCTTGATCTTTTCCAGGACCTGGTGTACTGGCTCTTTGAACACGGTGTTAACCGGTTGAGGGTTCATCGATCCTGATTGCCCGGCAAAATCCCTCCGTGGTTTATTATAATTGTAGCGGTCCGACCGCGAGTCTCTCCTCTCCTGAGAGATAACCTTGTCCTTTCCCTTACCCTGCTGCTGATCTTCTTCAACCCTCTTATACTTCTCTATGCGGTCCATTAGCTGACGCACGTTTGTGACCGGTTTGCCAGATAGAGATGCCCTCAAACCGTGATCAGTAGGGAGGCCGAGCTTGAATGTGCTGAGGGCCATTGCATCATTGTTACCCTCTACCTCATTGAACATCTCCCAGTACCTGTCTGAATATGCCTTCAAGGATTCACCTTCTTGCATGAACAAGGATAGCAGGGAAGAGAAAGGTCTGGCCACTCTTCGGCATGTGACAAAACGAGAGCCAAATGCCTGAGTGAGCTCTTTGAAGGAGTTGATGGAGCCTGCTGTCAAGCCGTCGAACCACCTCATGGCCACAGGCCCCAGACTGGAAGGAAAAACCTTGCACATCAGGGCTTCGTCTCTGGCGTAAACAGCCATCCTTTGGTTAAAATGACTCACATGCTCCACGGGGTCAGTCTTACCATTATAGATGGTAAACGTTGGCTGGTTAAAGCGCCGAGGGAGTATAGCCTCCTCTATCCTGCGCGTGAAGGGCGACTTAGATATCTGGTTCAGAGCCCTGTTCATGGCATCGTTCTCCATGTCTTCGCGTGATGGACTCCTACGTTGCCTCTTACGATGGGATTCTTCCTCATAAGTGTAGGACTCGCTGGCTGGCGTTTTGGATTTGTACTGATAAGAGACATCTCGCTCATCATCAAGATCATCCTCAGAGTATGAGGAAGCCCGCCTCCTCCTTGCATGGCGCAGCTCTCTCTTTAACTTTTCTACTTCCAGTTGCAAGTCACGGTTTTTCTTTGCATGGGACACATGACTTCCGCTCTGTGATTGGCCCTGGCTAAGGCGCACTGTGTGTACGCTACCTTCACGATTTTGTCTCCTCTCTAGGCTGGCAAAATGGTCCACGTGTTGGGATGCCCCGGATTCCGCTTGTTGTTCACCTTGTCCTGCCATCATCAACTGTTGCTTTCACTCTGGCACAAGCTCTTCCCACAGACGGCGCCAATTGTAAGGTCAGTTTTTGGCGGCCGAAGCCCAAAGTATGGATTCAGCGCCCACTGAGCCCAAAACAATAAATTTTGTAGAGAGTGGGTGAAAGAGCTAGGCTAATAATGAGAGTAACAGTATCAAACAGCCACACCAATGGGAGAATTTGGATTAATATGTCCTCGGACTGATAGAAATGCCATGTCCGAAGAGGTGCCTTTCATTGATAATTCAATATTACAATTCTTGGAGCTACAATAATCGAAATATCTCCCTTTTCCTCCCCCTTTCATCAGAGGCTTCCTTCCCTTATATAGTACTGCCCTCCTACATCTTCTCCGTCCACTTGTTCATCATCCAGGCGTCCACTTGAGTGCATGTCCCATCATCCCACTCCTAGCCTTATGTGAGTGGTGGTAGCTGAGAAAGCACTGTTCAGGGGTCTTATCCACATAAATGCGGCCAGAAAGGTAGGTGCAGTGCATTAAATGTGGGGGCTGAAGTATGCCTCTTTGATATTTTTCGGTTCCCATTATCTTTGCGCGAGTCTAAGGTTCCTTTCTCTCTTAACACTTGTCAAGCAGGTCGCTTGAACCTCCCAAGCTCGTGTTGGATCAAACCTCTTCGGATCCGAGGACGTTGGACTGCTCGGACATATGAACATCTCCTCGGATGGTACACGTTCATCTCTAGGCATTCCCCTTTGACATGGGCCGGACTGAAGACCTTGCCTCCTCGGACGAAAAGTGTTCCTCATTCTGGGCCTCGGGCCCAATAAGTTGGGTTGGGTTTTTATCCCCCCACAAAAGTATTTACATCTTGTACTTTGTCCTTTTTTTTTTAAAATATATATATATATATATATACATCTATCCATGTAGTAACCATGTACTATTTTGAAAAATTGCACTTTTTATCCCATGTTAATCATCTCACGTTTTCCTTGTTTTTATTATTATTATTATTTTTTTTAAATCTCTTCCATATTTTGGGAAAATAAAAAGACTCCTACTATAAAACTATTACTATAATTTCTCCATCGATATCCTTATATTTAGGCACTAATATATATGATTTTGAAAGAAAAGAAAAGGCTAAATTTTAGGGAAATTTAAAAGATTAAGGTGGGGAATTGGTGTGACCCTATCCTTATTTAAAATTTTATCAAAAAAAGAAAAAGTACACGTTTGAAAAAATCCCATGTTCTATCCATGTACTATTTTAAAAAATCCCACTTTCTATCCCACGTTAAACATCTCAAGTTTTCCTCTCTACTTTTTTTTTTTTTTTTTCCTTTTTTAACCTTTTTGGTGTTGTTGATCTTGTACTTTTTTTCAAATTTTATGTATGACAGTTATCATTTTTTGTCTAATCCTAAGATGTAGTTTTTTTAATCCTAAAATTTAGTTGTTTACTACACATCTATAACATAAGTAAATAAAAGCTTAAATTGAAAGTTTTATGGCAAAAGATACACGTTAATTGTATACAAAAGAAATATAGTTTCTATTACAAAAGAAATTTTTTTAGAACACTTTCTTAGATAACAACCACATTATGTGAGGTTTAATACATATAATAATTCTTGTAAAGTCTTTCACCCGAACTTATCTAATATTCCATTCCAATGGCTCCTCAATGCAATCCAAAAAATTTGTGCGTACGTGAACCTAAGAGAGATAAAAGAATTAGGGTTAAACCAAGAATTTAAAAAAAAAAAAAAAAAAAAAACTTTAATCAACAAACCAAAGTTAGTGTGCATGAGATCTCAGATTACTATGTTTGCCAAGTATTTAAAAAAAAATAACTATTTAATTAAGGATGAAAATTACATTGGTACATCAGAAATGACAGCTTGCATAAACTGAGCAAACGAATCTTCCAACCAATTACAATCATCATTATTAAAAACAGCATATTGCTAACATTATGCAACACTATTAATTTGGGTGGAACAAAGCAATGAAGAAACAAAATGTATATAACAACACGTTATATAACAACAATTAGCAACAGGTGCTGTACAGAACTTCAAACATGTTATAATATTTAAATACTATCCCACGTTTTTAATAATAATAAAAAAAAAAAAAAAAAAAAAAAAAAAAAAAAAAAAACTACCTCAGCCACCCAAAAAAAAGACACTCCCAGTACACCCAAAACTCCCCACGTTCATCAACCAAAAAAAAAAAAATCTACACGTTCAAATAAAAAACACTTCCCTGCAAAACCTTTAGAAATTCAAGTAAAAAAAAAAAAAAAAAACTAATAAAAAACACTTCCCTGCAAAACCTTTAGACACAACAGGTGATTTTTTTTTTATAATTACAGTTAGACACAATAGGTGTTACCTTGGAAAGAACCACTAAAGCTTATTAAGTAGGACGTCAAGGGTGATGCTTACCGTTTACACAGGGAAATAATATTTCAAGTGGGTTTGCTTGCATGATAAAAGGAAAGGTCCCACATTCTTTAGTCTTCTTCTAGTTCTTCTTCCCTCTGCTCTCTCTCAGATCTAAATAAAAAAATTTCACGCCAAAAACATATACATTTAGTCACCACCAACATTTCAAAATTACATTTTAAAAAAAAAAGAAAAAAAAAAGATAGTTAACGTGATACATATTAAAAAAAAAAAAAAAAAAAGTAGAACTCAAGGAAAAAAGAAAACTTTCTTAAAAAGAAAAAAAATATATAAAGAAAAAAAAAAGTTAATGTGATACATATAAGGGAAAAAAAAAGTACAACTCAAAGAAAGTCAATCATAAATAAACAAAAGAAAAGAAAATAAAGAGGAACTTGCAAAAGATTGAACCTGAATATTTGTTGGAGCCTTCGACAGTAAATATCTTTAATTTGAAGAAAAAGAAAGAAGATGTAGAGCTAAACTAAATGTCTTCAATTTGAAGAAGAATGAGAGATAGAAACTGCAAAGCATACGTGAGTTTGTGAGTTGGTGGGTCTTAAAGTGTAGGAGTTTTAATTTACATATCTATCCCCGTTGGTTGAAAACTTGTAAGTGTGTATGATGAGGGTATTTTAAGCATTAAAAAATAAAGGAAAGTGAATTTTTACCGGAATGTCCTTTAGTTTTGTCTTTACTTAAATATAAAGGTGTAGGGGCATTTTTGAACTAAAAATTGTGGAATCCAAACAGGAGAAGCCCCTTAAATAGTAGTATAGATGATAAAACAAAAATCAAATGGCGTGTTTTTAGTTTTCTTGTAATCTATAAAAATGAAAATTAACTGTAAATTATAGTAGTAACTCCTATATTTTTAGATGGCCATGCTTGTGGTAAATCTGGTAACATATTCAGTTACTTATGTGAGAGAACATTGAAGTATTCAACTTAAATGGGCTAATTAAGCACACATGAAATTATTTACAAAAAATATAATAAAAGTTATGACGTGTTATACATGATATACTTTTGGTGGCACCGGCAGCCTAAGCAACCAGTTTAGCTTTCATAACATAGAATAGTCAATGAATGGGAATTGTATGTGTTTTATGTAGGTTAGAATTTTTATATTTTTTGATCATAAAAGTTCTGACCAAAAGGTTGCAATCTGAAATCCTATGCTGGATTGGGGTGGGGATGTGTGTGAGCATAAAAAGTATAGATATTAAGCAAGTGGCAGGAAGGTGGTCAGTTTTGGCTCCAAATTGAACTACGCATCTATCATGCTGGGGCTGCTAGTCCTTAATAATGTGATATGGTTTGCTTTCCTGATTTTAATATTTCTGTTCCTGATTGTTGAGATTATGATGGTATTGTTTTCATTAAAGTAAAATGGGTTACACATTTTAATAGAGCAATTTGGGTGCATTGTACCCTGATTTAGTTGTAATCTCACAAATGAAACTCCATGCAAAGTGAGACAACAAAAATGAGCCCTCATTCAATTCTGATGTCACTTATTGCTGCTTTGAATGTGTCTTTCAATTATTTAAACTCACAAGTTACTGAGAATAAACTAAAGAGGAAGGTTCCTGTCTTTGACCATTTATTGATGTCACTTATTGTCTGCAATTCAGGATGCTATGACCATGGAGTTTTCTAGTCCTGCAGAGAGAAGATATGTTACTCAGATTAGTGCTTCCCCTCACTCAATTTCTCTTTCTCTCTCTCTCTCTCAAACATATCATTACAGTTTTTCTTTTTTAGGATTTTAAATTACAATATTGAATAGTCCCACCCAATTTCTCTCACTATCTCTCACACTCTCTTTTCCTCTTGTGATCTCTCTCTCGGTTGTGTCGCGTGTGTCTATGGTTGTTTGGCCGTGGGTTTGGGTATCGCTATTCTTGTGGGTATGTGGCCATGTATGTATGTAGATGTGAATGAGTGTAATGTGTGCTCTGTTTGTATGTTTTTGATTTGGGATTTTGGGTTTACTGTTTCGTATTGCGGAGGTTGTGAAAATGGGTTTGCAAGAAGTAAGGCTTGCCATAGTTACAGTTTTTTATTTATTTATTTATTTTTAGTGTTCTATCTCTTTTTGTCTCATAAATCTTGGGTTTGTGGACTTATTTGTGCTATTTGATTTCTGTAGTTTTGGATTGTGGTTTGTGTTTTGGGTTTTGATTTCTCATGGGTATGAGTTGGTTTTGATTTCTCTGTGTGTTCTTTGGGTTGATTTCTCATGGGTATGGGTTGGTTATGATTTCTCTGTTCTTTGGGTTGATTTCTCGTGGGTATGGGTTGTTTTGATTTCTCTGTTCTTTGGTTGATTTCTCATGGGTCTGGGTTTTGATTTCTCAGTTATTTGAGTCTGGGTTTTGAATTTCTCTGTTCTCTATGTAGGCCATTTGTCTGCAATAATATTACATGATCAGTCTCGTTTCAACGTAAGCTATTTTTCTTCTATCGAAGATATATTTTGTCAATGAGGTCCCAAGTACTATGTTTATTTGTTAATGCCAAATAAGGTCTCATTGGCAGCAATACCAGTAAATTGATTGCAAAATTTTGAAGGCTAGCTTTGTCAATACCTTTTTTTTTCCAGGTATTTACTCCTACAAAAGGAGGTGCAGTTTTTTGCTTTGCTCTGTATCTATAAATTTATTGATTGCCTTTGATAGGGGTGAGCTAGCAACCACTCACAGTGAAATCAAACCTAAGATCCCTTCATTGTGTTTTGAGATAAAGACTGGTGAAAATGGCATTTTCAAATCTTATTATAACCGACATGTTTGTTATGTTGACATTATAGGACTACTTGTGGCCTTTTTTAGCCACAACAATTTAAAGCCGTATAGGGCACATGACAATCTATGCACCCAGTTTGTAGTGCTATGGCTCTGGAATCTATTTTCCTTTCACCAATGGAACCCAAAAATCTGTGACATGTTATGAAATCATATTTTTTCTTATGAATAGTATTCTTCTACTCCCATATTAATTTTTTTTAATAGACGTGGGAATGTTTACTTTGAAGATGCTAGATTTTTCATTTTCTTTGTTTCCTTTTTTTTTTTTTTTTTTTGGTATTGGTGTCTTAAAAGTGGGTTTATTGAGATATAGCAAGTTAAGAGAAGAAAGATTTCCCAACCACATTGATTAAGGAATGTAGTTGTTTAAAATTTAGTTTGAAAGAGGTTTTTTATTTTTATTTTTTATTCTTTTTCTTTTGGGTGTTTAAGTTTGAAAAATTGGTGGTATGCGTTTTTTTTCCTAACAATTTTCTCTAAATTCAAGTGGACCCTTAATGTTTTAACAAATTTTCACATATAAATATTCTTGGATGTGGATTGAGATGAGACAATTTTTTATTTGCTTGAAACTAATTGCAAAATCAGCTTGTGTACTTATAAAATAAGTAAAGACTTAGTTTTAGGGATTTTGCCAGCGAGAAGGAAGTTCATCTTTCTTCAATATGAGTTCTTTTCCCTTTGTTTTGTTTTGTGTTTTTTTTTTTTTACCCTTTATGCATACATACCTACATATATGAATTCTCTTGTTGGATTTCATTTAAAGCACACAGATTAGTCAATAAACATGATACTAAAGACAGTAATGAGCTCAAAGAAGACCATAACATCAATTATAGTGTAGGATTTGGAGTTTGGGCTCAATTTAGGGATAAATTTTTAATGCATAGAAAGTTTCTTAATTCTGATTTCTTAATTGCTTATTCTTTTTTTCTTTTTTTTTTTGGATAGTGGCTGAAGATAAAACCTGTGAGCTCCAATTCAATGTTGGTCAATAGGATTATATGTTTGGTTAGTTTCCTATTTTTTATTTGAAAGTTTTAATTTATTTATATATCAATTGTGAATGGCTTGTGCATGGGTTTAGATTTTGTTGTTTCATATTTGGTAGTTATTTTGGACTTTGGCTATAGAGGTTTTTGACTTTCACAAATGCAAATATGCACAACTTTCACTTTTTTTTTTTTCTCCAAGTCTGCATGCACCCTGCACTCCAAGGTACAGATTTTACTTCTTTTTCGTGATTGTATTTAATTTTATAGGTTTGTTCAATTTAAGTTTATTGGATTTTTGCACATATTATTTTAGCTTCACTTCGTGATTGTGTCAGTTACTTTAGCTTCATTGTCTTATTTCAACAGATCCAAATGTATTTCCTTTTTGTTTCAATTTTTATTTATATTTTGAGTTTTATGTGGTAGTCAATGTCATAGTTGGAATGACAACGTATGGGCATCTTATTACTCAGTACGGGCTTCTTCATCATCTCTTTGGTCTTCTTGAATCTTTGGTGTCCTTGACCTTCAATCTCCCTGTATTTTTCGTTTCTATGTCTCAGTATCACTCCTGAAGAAGCGTGCATCCAACCTACAACAATGCAAGACTTCATCATACTCTCTCTTCTCCACTAATTGATTACACCGGTATGATTCGTAGTCCTTCAATAAATATTACTCTGAGTTTGTGCATGGGTTTCTATCTAATGATATCATTTATGGGTTTCGGTATGAGATTGGGAGATGGAGGCAGAGGAGTAGATGATAAAAGCGGAATTAGTTGTGGTTTGGTATTCTTCTCTCTAAAATTTCTAATTTGCTTTTTGATTCATCCCTACAAAATTTCAGGGCTGAATTCGTCCGTCACAGCTGCTCAAGGGCATTGGGTCATGGATACCTCAGGTTTGCTCAATTTTTAACCTTAAACACAAGATTTACGATACATTTGATATGTTTATTCGCTCGTAACCATTGTGGTTTTGATTTCTGTCAAATAGCAAGCATTATGATTTTGAACTTCCTTAACAGCAACCTTTGTGCTATAATTTTAAAAGACTGGGTCATGATTACTCTGTTCTGCACATGCTTGTTTCATTGGTGGATATGGAGTTCAAGATTCTTTGTAAGTGATTTAATTTCTTTCATATTCATTCTAGGCTTAATTTTTCTGATCATGCACTTTGTTTTATATAATTTTTGCATTTTGTTAGTTTTCAGGCTGTCCCGTAAAAAAGAATGGGACTGGATTTTTTGGTTTCCCACTTCAAGAGTAGAGTTTTGTATAATTGGAAAAGAAGCGTTGACAACCTTTTGTAAAGAAATAAAATTTTTTTATTGCTCTCTTTTCTCTCCTCTCTGTTAGGGTTAGGGTTAGCATTTTTGATTTGATTCTCACCTTTTTTTTTTTTTTTTTGTGTTTTTGTTTCTGTTCATCGCCAAGCCCAAGAAACGAAGGCGAGTCGGGTGAGTCGACTTCACTTTTCCGTGATTTTTTTGTTTTGTTTTCGAAAAGCAATTTTTTTCACTTTTTTAATACTGTTTCCTTTGTGTTTGTTCATGTGGGTCTGCTTCAAATTCTGGAATTGAGGCCAAGGATTGCATTAAGGTTTACCTGGGTATGAGTATTAATTCAGGTTTTAAGTATTATTTATTTATATTAAAATTTTTGTTGGATTATGTTGATTTTTAATTTTTTAATTTTTTTTGGTTGATTGTTATGTTCTGCTTGCATGCATTAGTAGTTAATACATGTGAGAAAATGTTTGGCTAGTGAGAAAATGTGGAAAAATTTAATGTTTGGGTTCTCTATTTCCCTGTTTGGCTAGTGGGAAAATGTGGGAAAATTTTAAACTTGGCAAGATATTGGAAAATAGAAATAAAAATGTTAAATGAAATACTGTAACTTACCCTCTTAAGCCAAGGGAAGAAAGGATATTTTTTTCCAGAAATAAATGTCTTGTTGATATGCCAACACCTTCTGCTATGAAATCCTCCTCTCCCCCTCATACACACTCACAGTATCTGTATAAATTTTTGTGCATATATATGTATGTTCGTCCACAGACAGTCGGACAAGCATCCACACGAACACACACTGATGCAGGGAGCACAAAGAAAATTGTTTAAGAATTAATTATTTTTATACTTTCTTCCAGATCTCATTTTTGAATTGGGGTTTTAATGTTGTTGAGAACTTTATGGGATGAATTGGTCAGTTTTTGCTTCAAATTTGAACTACCTATTTATTATGCTGGGGCTCCTAGTCCTTAATAATGTGATATGGTTTGCTTTCCTGATTTTTATAATTCTGTTCCTGATTGTTGAGATTATGCTGGTATTGTTTTCATTAAAGTGAAACAGGTTTCACAGTTTCACATTTTATTAGAGCAATTCGGGTGTATTGTACCCTGATTTAGTTGTAATCTCACAAATGAAACTCCATGCAAAGTGAAACAACAAAAATGAGCCCTCATTCAGTTCTGATGTCACTTATTGCAATTTTGAGTGTCTGTCAATTATTTATACTCACTACTTACCGAGAATAAATTAAAGAGAGTAGGTTGGAGTCTTTGACCATTTACCTTGTTATTTCTGCAAAAGCAAGGCAAGAATTCTTGTCTGCAATTCAGGTGGCTATGAACATGAAGTTTTCTAATCCTGCAGAGAGAAGATATGTTACTCAACTAGCAATGAAGTTCCACCATATATGGGGTAAGCTACCCTCCATTTGACTGTTTACACTATGCACATTTCACATTAAAACTCGCACTTTCAAAATTGTTATCAGGATTTAAGTTCAATCTAGGTTGAGATTATGAGAGAATCGGGAAATGTTGATTTCTCTGAATATTTTTGTGCTAGAAAAAATATAGTTGAGTTTAAAAGACATTAGTAATGCTTAAAAACCTTGGTTGAAGATGAATTCCTTCTCCCATGCTGTGCTGGAGGTTATATCTCTATTATATTGTCCATCATATTTTGAATTTCTTGATTGCATTGATCCCAACTGTCAAAATGAGGACGATGTCTTACTGTGGAAACACTAATTTGTTTCTCTCTCTCTCTCTCTCTCTCTCTCTCTCTCTCTCTCAAAAAACCAATTCATTTTATATCAATTCCTAGTTGAATGCTTATTAATCTCATTTGAAAGGATTTGAAAATTTAAATTCTTGTGATTTGTTAACTGGTCCCGATTTGAAATTAATAAAAAAAAAAAAAATGACATTGTGGTTAGAATGACTTATGTTCATTTCAGTTTGCAACTACCTTTAGTAGCAAATTTGATTTCTTTGTGTAGTCGATGTTTGCCCAATGTAAAGATCCTTAGTGGTGTTCATATTAGATATTTGACATTGTTTTTGTCCTGTTTTGGTTTGATAGACTTCATTTGTGTTTGGAGTAATAAATTACTATTTCATAAGAAACAATTGTAATTGCTGTTTTTCTTTCTTTTATACTAGTACCTGAGTTAAACTTTTAATGTGTTAATTAACTTTTTTCCCAATTAAATACTGAAAATGGAAAGGTAGTGATAAGATTGTACATTGAATGACGGCATGCAATATGTTTTTCCCAGTGACTCATGCCTTATGTCCTTAGACAATTTAGAAAGCCAGTAGTTCCATCTCTAGTGATTCAAACAGTCTCTATTTGCAAGTATTTCTTTCTGGCTGAGACTAGACCATGTGGTGCTGTTTTCATCTGATTCATTCAAAACATTTTTATATTCTAGAAGTGACATAATTTTTGTTTTCATGGATTTCTAAAAGATAAGATTTTGTTATATTTGCATTTATGGAACAAAGTTAACATTCTGCAACATTGCAGCAAGTGAGTTTCTCCAATTAGAGTCCACTGTTGCAATTTAAATGATTTTTTTGCTTATTAATTATTTTATGTCAATTAGTAGGTCATTATGTACATGTTGGAGCTATCTCTTAATGGTTCGTGGTGCCATTCAAGTTTTGGCATGAAAAAGAGCTATGCAGCTTAATTGCTTTATTCTCAAGGCTGGGACTCAAGTAATTTTCTCTTCAAGTTTGTTGTTAATTTCAAGGTATGGCATATAGGTAGGACCAAGTAGTTCCTTCAGTACTTCAAAGGATTGCATTAAGGTTTACTTCGGTATGATTTAGGTTTTGAGTATTAATTTATTTTTTTATATTAAAATTTTTTTATTTTATGTGTTTTAATTTTCGGAGGCAATTTCACATTTTTAATACTGTTTCCTTTGTGTTTGTTCATGCAGGTCTGCTTCAAATTCTGGAATTGAGGTGAAAGATTGCATTAAGGTTTACCTGGGTATGATTTAGGTTTTGAGTATTAATTAATTTATTTTATATTATAATTTTTGTTGGATTCTGTTGATTTTAATTTTTTTTTAGTTTATTTTTATATTCTGCTGGCATGCATTAGTGAGAAATTGTGGGAAAATTTTAAAGTTGGTACCTCTTTTTTTTTTTTTTTTTTTTTTTTTTTTTGGGGGGGGGGGGGGGGTGGGGGGTGTTGCTTTGAGATAGTATTCTCAATAGAGTCAACAAGGATGTAATGGTAAATAACAAAATCTTGATTTGAGTTACTGTTAAATAGTTAAGTTATGTTGGGGTTGATAATAGAGTTTTTTGAACTAAGGTTCTTTGAAGATCAGCTTGGTTTCTTGAGAATCTGGAATCTGAGTATTGCCTGAGTGAGTCGTAAAGAGTTCGTAAATGCAATGTCTGGTTATGAATATTGAATATGATATCTTCGTTCTTCGCAATATATTGTTTTATGGTTATCTGGCGAAATTTCTCTGGGCTGTTTCTAGTCTAAAAGGGTAGGCAATGTGGCATGGTATAGTGCACATGTTCATGTGTCGATTTGCAACTAGTTAACACTTCTGTGCGTGTGTCAATATGCAATCAATTAATGCTTGTGTGTGCAAGCATGTGTGTTTGTGTATGTTCATTACTTCTACTGCACCGCTGCTTGTTTTACATTTTACTTACTGCATAAGTTGTGGAGAAGAACCTGACTTCCCTGGCATGGTTCTTGATAGGCAGATAGGCAGCTACAGAATGAAAAAAAAAAAAAAAATTCTTTTGTTCATTATATACTATAATTTTTCTTTGTAATATGTTGAGCTTATGTTGGTGTGCATTGGTGTGTGTGGCTAACACCTGGGCTGTTTGTGCACCTGACTAGGTGTGTGAGACAGGAGATTACACACACTTGGTACTTTTATAGGGAGACATACCCTTGGTAGCATCCCCAAAATGCTGGCCAGGAGACTTGAACTATATGTATTATGGTGTTTCATACCACATGTTTGCTTTTTTGTTTGAAAGAACCTTTCTTGTAATTCATTGCCAAACCCGTCTTTGGAGCCTGCTACTAACCTTGATAGGTTCTTGGACTGCGCCAAGCCTTCGGTCCCGGTACCGTATTTCTCTTAGGTACATCTCTTATTTTTATCCTTCTTCTTCTTTTGTGCTTTTCATTAGTTGTAGTTTTTGGTGCCTGCTACTAACACACATTTTTGGTTGGTGTTTCTATAAATTTCTACAGCCGTTGCTATGGAACAGCTATGGTTTCAACAATCTGCTTACCAAATAATTCTTTCTTTTTTTAATTTTTTTTTTCTTTTTTATGTCACATTCTTATTTATACATAAAATGCTTTGTATTCTATTTCTAGCGCGACTATTGCGATGCTGTAGCTTCTCAGTCTTATGTGTGAATTTGGACAGTTTGAGTAGTTTTTTTTCTTAACAAGTCAGACATCCAATTTATCTTGGTAAACTTATCAGATAGGCAGCTACAGATTAAAAAAAAAAATCATTTCTTTGTTATATACCATAATGTTTCTTTGTAATACGTTGAGCTTATGTTGGTGTGCATTGTGTCATAGTTTCTAGCAAAGAGGAAGTGGGTTCTTTGTAATATGAACTCATCTTTATTTGATTCATGATATGTGTTGAAGTATTAAGGTCTTCAAGTATTTGATTCTGTCTTTGTATTGGAGTTTCTTTAAGAGGACGAGGATGGAAATATGGATCCGTTTTTGTTGATGGAATATTTCCATCTATCTATAAATATATATATATATATATATATATATATATATTTCCAGTACTAAGTCCCATTGCTCAGCAAATTATGGATTTTTCCATGAATGACCTCGATCATTGGGGCTTAAGTGTTGTGTTACTTCAGGTTTGGTTTTGTTTATTATAGCAGCTTTTTACCCCTAAACTAAGCCAAAATACACTCGGTTTTTTAGATTTTGGGGGTATTTTGGTTGGTTTCATGTTGTTTTGCTCATTGTAGAAGGTTTTTAGGGCATTTTGGTCATTTACGAATTGAGATTTGACTGCTCATTTTAGCCGTTTCAGGGGTTTGGTCAATTTGAGGTTTTCAGGTTGTTTTGGTCGTTTTAGAGATTTTAAGGCTATTTTGGTCAATTAAGAGATTTGGGGGGATTTTGTTTGGACATTTTTTGATTTTGGGGGTATTTTGGTTATTTTAGGAGTATATTTGCAATTCCAATAACTCCAAAGGTTATATCTAAAATAACCATAGAACTGCCAAAATGACTTAAATGCATCACGAATGTTCAAAATATCCCAAAACTTAGAAAATTACCAAAATGCTCCCAAAATGACCACAATACCCTCGGAAACTTTTAAAATGACCAAAATACCTATGAATCCTCAAAAATAAGTAAAATACCCTCAAAACTGGGGTATTTTGGTTGGTTTCAAGTTGTTTATCTCATTCTAGAGGATTTTAGTGCATTTTACTCATTTTTGCAGTGTGAGGTTTATATTTGGCTGTTTACGAGGTGTTGAGATTCAATTGCTTGTTCCAGTCGTTTGAGGGATATTTTGGTCATTTTAGAGATTTTCGGGTTATTATTGTCGATTTAGAGATTTTGTGGTTATTTTGGTCAATTAAGAGGTTTCATGAGGCAAAATGCACCACTCTAAGGATCTTTACATTGGGCAAACATCGACTACACAAAGAAATCAAATTTGCTACTAAAGGTAGTTGGCAAATTGAAATGAACATAAGTTATTATAACCACAATGTTAAATTTTTTTTTTTTTTTTTTTTGGTTATTAATTTCAAATTGGGACCAGTTAACAAATCACGAGAACTTAAATTTTCAAATCCTTTCAAATGAGATTAATAAGCATTCAACGAGGAATTGATATAAAATGAATTGGTTTTTTTTTTTTTTTTTTTGAGAGAGAGAGAGAGAGATAGAGAAATTAGTCTTTCCACAGTAAGACATCGTCTTTATTTTGACTGTTGGGATCAATGCAATCGATATAATAGAGATATAACCTCCAGCACAACATGGGAGAAGGAATTCATCTTCAACCAAGGTTTTTAAGCATTACCAATGTCTTTTAAAAGCAACTATATTTTTTCTAGAATCTTTTGCAGATGACTTAAATATGCGACGGAGTATTGTATGTGGCAGAGTGGCTATACTGCCATGATCCATTGAGATTCAGCCCTGTGTCACTTCGATTCGTTCCTCCCTCCTCCTCCTCCAAATCCAAATCAATTCTTACCCCCCGAAAATAACTCTTTGCCTCGTTCCCTTTAGAGGCTAACCCCCCCGTGCCTTTGCCAGCTGCCCCTCCATCCTTGGCTGCGTGCGCCTGGGGCAGCCTTGGCCTTTCCTGCATGCCTTCTTCTTAGTTGCGTGCCCACAGGGGGCTGCCTTGGCCTTGGCTGTGTGCCCATGGCGACGTGCCTTGGCCGTGTGCGCAGCATGCCTTGGCCTTGGTAGCTGCATGCCATGGCCTTTGTAGCATGCTCATGTCAACGTGCCTTGGCCTTAACCGTGTTCCCATTGGGGCTTGGCCTTGGCTGCATTCCTTGGCCATAGCTGTGTGCCCATGGGGCTGCCTTGGCTTTGGCAGCATGCATGCCTTGGCCTTAGCTGCAAGCCAATTGGGTTGCCTTGGCCTTGGCAGCATGCCCATTAGGGCTGCATGCCTTCTCCTTGGCAGCGTCCCTATTGGGGCTACCTTGGCCTTGGTTGCATGCCTTGGCTATAGTTGTGTGTCTATGCGGCTGCCCTGGCCTTGGCAGCGTGCATGCCCTGGCCTTGGCAGCATGCCTATTGTGATGTGCTTTCACCTTGGCTGCTGCATGGCTTGGCCTTTGTTGCGCGCCCATGGGGCTGTCCTGGCTTTCACAACATGCATGCCTCGGCCATGGCAAAGTGCCCTTGGCAGCGTGCCCAGGCCTTGGCTGTATGCATGCCTTATCCTTGGCTGCATGCCTTGGCCCTAAACTATTCGGGCCCGAAATAGGAAGAAAAAGAGGAAAAAAAATTTTTCCTCTTTTTCGACCGATTCTAGCCCAATTTGGTTACAGGTCTAGAAAATTCCCAAAACA
The DNA here is from genome assembly GCA_032727855.1 of Quercus ilex subsp. ballota. NCBI lineage: Eukaryota > Viridiplantae > Streptophyta > Magnoliopsida > Fagales > Fagaceae > Quercus > Quercus ilex. The sequence continues at coordinate 44,862 of JAVFWQ010000023.1, forward strand.
CAGCTTAAAAATTCCAAAAATTTCCAAAACAACATTTCAAATTTATTTCTAACCAATCCGGGAGAGTAATAGGCCGAAAAAGAGGAAAAAATTTTTTTTCCCTCTTTTTCAGCCGATTCTAGCCCTATTTGGTTCAAGGTCTAGAAAATTTCCAAAACACAGTTTAAAAATTCCAAAAATTCCCAAAACATCATTCCGGCTTTATTTCTAAACTATCCGGGCCCAAAATAGGAAGAAAAAGAGGGGAAAAAAAAATTTCCTCTTTTTCGGCCGATTCTAGCCCAATTTGGTTACAGGTCTAGAAATTCCAAAAATTCCCAAAACACCATTCCGGCTTTATTTCTAAACTATCCGGGCCTGAAATAGGAAAAAAAAGAGGAAATTTTTTTTTCCTCTTTTTCGGTCGATTCTAGGCCAATTTGGTTACAGGTCTAGAAAATTCCCAAAACACAGCTTAAAAATTCCAAAAATTCCCAAAACATCATTCCGGATTTATTTATAACCTATCCGGGCCCGAAATAGGCTGAAAAAGAGGAAAAAAATTTTTTTCCTCTTTTTCGGCCAATTCTAGCCCAATTTGGTTACAAGTCTAGAAAATTTCCAAAAAACAGCTTAAAAATTCCAAAAATTTCCAAAACATCATTCCGGCTTTATTTCTAACATATCCGGAACCAAAATAGGCCGAAAAAGAGGAAAATTTTTTTTTCCTCTTTTTCGGCCGATTCTAGCCCAATTCAGTTCCAGGTATAGAAAATTCCCAAAACACAGCTTAAAAATTCCAAAAATTCCCAAACCATCATTCCAGTTTTATTTCTAACCTATTCGGGCCCAAAATAGGAAGAAAAAGAGGGAAAAAAAATTTTCCTCTTTTTCGGCCGATTCTAGCCCAATTTGGTTACAGGTCTAGAAAATTCACAAAGCACAGCTTAAAAATTCCAAAAATGCCCTAAACATCATTCCAGCTTTATTTCTAACCAATCCGGGAGAGGAATAGGCCGAAAAGGAGGAAATTTTTTTTTTCCTCCTTTTCACCCGATTCTAGCCCTATTTGGTTCCAGGTCCAGAAAATTCCCAAAACACAGCTTAAAAATTCCAAAAAATCCCAAAACACAATTCCGGCTTTATTTCTAAACTAATTGGGCCTGAAATAGGAAAAAAAAGAGGAAAACAAAAAAAAATTTCCTCTTTTTCGGCCTATTTGGGGCCCGGATATGTTAGAAATAAAGCCGGAATGATGTTTTGGAAATTTTTGGAATTTTTAAGCTGTGTCTGAAAAAGAGGAAATTTTTTTTTTCTCTTTTTCTTCCTATTTTGGGCAATAAAGCCGGAATGATGTTTTGGGAATTTTTGGAATTTTTAAACTGTAATTTGGGAATTTCCCAAACCTGGAACCGAATCGAGCTTGAATCGACCGAAAAAGAGGAAATTTTTTTTTTCCTCTTTTTCTTCCTATTTCGGGCTCGGATATGTTAGAAATAAAGCCAGAATGATGTTTTGGGAATTTTTGAAAATTTTAAGCTGTGTTTTGGGAATTTTCTAGACCTGTAACCAAATTGGGCAAGAATCAGCCGAAAAAGAGATAAATTTTTTTTCCACCTTTTCTGCCTATTTCAGGCCCAGATAGGTTAGAAATATAGCCAGAATGATGTTTTGGGAATTTTTGGAATTTTTAAACTCTGTTTTGTAAATTTTCTAAACCTGGAACCGAATCGGGCTATAATCGGCCGAAAAAGAGGAAAAAAAAATTTCCCTCTTTTTCGGCCTATTTTGGGCCCGAATAGGTTAGAAATAAACCCGGTATATTGTTTTGGGAATTTTTGGAATTTTTAAGCTGTGTATTGGGAATTTTCTAAACATGTAACCAAATTGGGCTAGAATGGACGGAAAAAGAGGAATTTTTTTTTCCTCTTTTTCTTCCTATTTCGGCCCCAGATAGGTTAGAAATAAAGCCGGAATGATGTTTTAGGAATTTTTGGAATTTTTAAACTGAGTTTTGGGAATTTTCTAAACCTGGAACCGAATCGTGCTAGAATTGGCCGAAAAAGAGGAAAAATTTGTTTTCCTCTTTTTCGGCCTATTTCGGGCCCGGATAGGTTAGAAATAAAGTCGGAATGATGTTTTGGGAATTTTTGGAATTTTTAAGCTGTGTTTTTTCTAGACCTGTAACCAAATTGGGCTAGAATCGGCCGAAAAAGTGGAAAATTTTTTTTTCCACTTTTTCTACCTACTTGGGGCCCGGATAGGTTAGAAATATAGCCGGAATGATGTTTTGGGAATTTTTGGAATTTTTAAACTGTGTTTTGCAAATTTTCTAAACCTAGAACCGAATCAGGCTAGAATCGGCCGAAAAAGAGGAAAATTTTTTTTCCTCTTTTTCAGCCTATTTCGAGCCCGGATAGGTTAGAGATAAACCCGGAATGATGTTTTGGAAAATTTTGAAATTTTTAAGCTGTGGCCAAAAAAGAGGAAATTTTTTTTTTTCTCTTTTTCTTCCTATTTCGGGCAATAAAGTTGGAATGATGTTTTGGGAATTTTCTAAACCTGGAACCGAATCGAGCTTGAATCGGCCGAAAAAGAGGAAATTTTTTTTTCCTCTTTTTCTTCCTATTTCGGGCCCGGATAGGTTAGAAATAAAGCCGGAATGATGTTTTGGAAATTTTTGGAATTTTTAAGCTTTGTTTTGGGAATTTTCTAAACCTTTAACCAAATTGGGCAAGAATCGGCCGAAAAAGAGGAAAAAATTTTTTTCCACTGTTTCTTCCTATTTCAGGCTCGGATAGGTTAGAAATATAGCCAGAATGATGTTTTGGGAATTTTTGGAATTTTTAAACTCTGTTTTGCAAATTTTCTAAACCTTGAACCAAACCGGGCTAGAATCGGCCGAAACAGAGGAAAATTTTTTTTTCCTCTTTTTCGGCCTATTTCAGGCCCGGATAGGTTAAAAATAAACCCGGTATGATGTTTTGGGAATTTTTGGAATTTTTAAGCTATGTATTGGGAATTTTCTAGACCTGTAACCAAATTGGGCTAGAATCGGCCGAAAAAGTGGAATTTTTTTTTTCCTCTTTTTCTTCCTATTTCAGGCCTGGATAGGTTAGAAATAAAGCCGGAATGATGTTTTGGGAATTTTTGGAATTTTTAAACTGAGTTTTGGGAATTTTTTAAACCTGGAATTGAATCGAGCTAGAATCGGCCGAAAAAGAGGAAAAATTTGTTTTCCTCTTTTTCGGCCTATTTCGGGCCCGAATAGGGTAGAAATAAAGCCGGAATGATGTTTTGGGAATTTTTGGAATTTTTAAGCTGTGTTTTGGGAATTTTCTAAACCTTGAACTGAATCGGGCTAGAATCGGCCGAAAAAGAGGAAAATTTTTTTTCCTCTTTTTCGGCATATTTCGGCCCTGATAGGTTAGAAATAAACACGGAATGATGTTTTGGGAATTTTCGGAATATTTAAGCTGTGTTTTGGGAATTTTCTAGACCTGTAACCAAACTGGGCTAGAATTGGCCGAAAAAGAAAATTCCAAAAATTCCCAAAACACCATTCCAACTTTATTTCTAAACTATCCGGGCCTGAAAAAGGAAAAAAAGGCGGAAAATTTTTTTTTTTCCTCTTTTTCGGTCGATTCTAGGCCAATTTGGTTATAGATCTAGAAAATTCCCAAAACACAGCTTAAAAATTCCAAATTTTCCTACAACATCATTTCGGCTTTATTGCTAACCTATCTGGGCCCAAAATAGGCAGAAAAAGAGGGAAAATTTTTTTTTTCCTCTTTTCCGGCCAATTCTAGCCCAATTTGGTTACAGGTCTAGAAAATTCCCAAAACACAGCTTAAAAATTCCAAAAATTTTCAAAACATCATTTCGGCTTTATTTCTAACATATCCGGGCCCGAAATAGGCCGAAAAAGAGGAAAATTTTTTTTTCCTCTTTTCGGCGTATTCTAGCCCGATTCGGTTCTAGGTTTACAAAATTCCGAAAACACAGCTTAAAAATTCCAAAAACATCATTCCGACTTTATTTCTAACCTATCCGGGCCTGAAATAGGAAGAAAAAGATAAAAAAAAAAATAAAAAAAATTTCCTCTTTTTCGGCCGATTCTAGCCCAATTTGGTTATAGGTCTAGAAAATTCACAAAGCACAGCTTAAAAATTCCAAATACATCATTCCGGCTTTATTTCTAACCAATCCGGGAGAGTAATAGGTTGAAAAGGAGGAAAAAAAAAATTTTCCCTCTTTTTCAGTCGATTCTAGCCCTATTTGGTTCAAGGTGTAGAAAATTTCCAAAACACAGTTTAAAAATTCCAAAAATTCCCAAAACATCATTCCGGCTTTATTTCTAAACTATCCGGGCCCGAAATAGGAAGAAAATGAGGATTTTTTTTTTTTTTTTCCATTTTCTGCCCATTCTGGCCCAGTTTGGTTACAGGTCTAGAAAATATCCAAAACACAGTTTAAAATTCCAAAAATTTCCAAAACACCATTCCGACTTTATTTCTAAACTATTCGGGCCGGAAATAGGAAGAAAAAGAGGGAAAAAAAAATTCCTCTTCTTCGGCCAATTCTAGCCCAATTTGGTTATAGTTCTAGAAAATTCCTAAAACACTGCTTAAAAATTCCAAAAATTCCCAAAACATCATTTCAGTTTTATTTCTAACCTATCCGGGCCTGAAATATGCCGAAAAAGAGGAAATTTTTTTTCTCCTCTTTTTCGGCCGATTCTAGCCCAATTTGGTTACAGGTCTAGAAAATTCCCAAAACACAGCTTAAAAATTCCAAAAATTTCCAAAACATCATTCCGGCTTTTTCAGCCGATTCTAGCCCTATTTGGTTGTTTTGGGAATTTTCTAGACCTGTAACCAAATTGGGCTAGAATTGGCTGAAAAAGAGGAAAAAAAAAATTTTCCTCCTTTTCGGCCTATTACTCTCCCGGATTGGTTAGAAATAAAGCCGGAATGATGTTTTGGGAATTTTTGAAATTTTTAAGCTATGCTTTGTGAATTTTCTAGACTTGTAACCAAATTGGGCTAGATTCGGCCGAAAAAGAGGAAATTTTTTTTTCCTCTTTTTCTTGCTATTTCGGGCCCAGATAGGTTAGAAATAAAACCGAAATTATGTTTTGGGAATTTTTCAAATTTTTAACCTATGCTTTGGGAATTTTCTGAACTTGGAACCGAATTGGGCTAGAATCGGCCGAAAAAGTGGAAAAAATTTTTTTCCTCTTTTTCGGCATATTTCGGTTCCGGATATGTTAGAAAGAAAGCCGGAATGATGTTTTGAAAATTTTTGGAATTCTTAAGCTGTGTTTTGGGAATTTTCTAGACCTGTAACCAAATTGGGCTAGAATCGGCTGAAAAAGAGGAAAAATTTTTTTTCCTCTTTTTCGGCCTATTTCGGGCCCAGATAGGTTAGAAATAAAGCTGGAATGATGTTTTGAAAATTTTTGTAATTTTTAAGCTGTGTTTTGGGAATTTTCTTAACCTGTAACCAAATCGGCCTAGAATCGACCGAAAAAGAGGAAATAAATTTTTTCCTCTTTTTTTTTCCTATTTCGAGCCCGGATAGTTTAGAAATAAAGCCAGAATGGTGTTTCTGGAATTTTTGGAAATTTTAAGCTGTGTTTTGGGAATTTTCTAGACTTGTAACCAAATTGGGCTAGAATCGGCTGAAAAAGAGGAAAATTTTTTTTTCCTCTTTTTCGGCATATTTCGGTTCCGGATATGTTAGAAAGAAAGCCGGAATGATGTTTTGAAAATTTTTGGAATTCTTAAGCTGTGTTTTGGGAATTTTCTAGACCTGTAACCAAATTGGGCTAGAATCGGCTGAAAAAGAGGAAAAAAAATTTTTCCTCTTTTTCGGCCTATTTCGAGCCCGGTTAGGTTAGAAATAAAGCTGGAATGATGTTTTGGAAATTTTTGTAATTTTTAAGCTGTGTTTTTGGAATTTTCTTGACCTGTAACCAAATCGGCCTAGAATCGACCGAAAAAAAGGAAATAAATTTTTTCCTCTTTTTTTTCCCTATTTCGGGCCCGGATAGTTTAGAAATAAAGCCAGAATGGTGTTTCTGGAATTTTTGGAAATTTTAAGCTGTGTTTTGGGAATTTTCTAGACTTGTAACCAAATTGGGCTAGAATCGGCCGAAAAAGAGGAAAATGTTTTTTCCTCTTTTTCTTCCTATTTCTGGCTCAGATATTTTAGAAATAAAGCCGGAATGATGTTGTGAGAATTTTTGGAATTTTTAAGCTGTGTTTTGGGAATTTTCAAGACCTATAACCAAATTGGCCAAGAATCGACCGAAAAAGAGGAAAAAAAAAATTTCCTCTTTTTTTCCTATTTCGGGCCCAGTTAGTTCAGAAATAAAGCCGGATTGGTGTTTTGGGAATTTTTGAAATTTTTAAGCTGTGTTTTGGGAATTTTCTAGACCTGGAACCAAATAGGGCTAGAATCAGCCGAAAAAGAGGAAAAAAACAATTCCTCTTTTTCAGCCTATTTCGGGCCTGGATAGGTTAGAAATAAAGCTGGAATGATGTTTTGGGAATTTTTGGAATTTTTAAGCTGTGTTTTGGGAATTTTCTAGACCTGTAACCAAATTGGCCTAGAATCGACCGAAAAAGAGGAAAAAAACATTTTCCTCTTTTTTTTACTATTTCGGGCCCGGATAGTTTAGAAATAAAGCCGGAATGGTGTTTTGGGAATTTTTGGAATTTTTGGAATTTCTAGACCTGTAACCAAATTGGGCTAGAATCGGCCAAAAAAGAGGAAAAATTTTTTTTCCTCCTTTTCTTCCTATTTCGGGCCCGGATAGTTTAGAAATAAAGCCGGAATGATGTTTTGGGAATTTTTGGAATTTTTAAACTGTGTTTTGGAAATTTTCTAGACCTTGAACCAAATAGGGCTGGGATCGGCTGAAAAAGAGGAAGAAAATTTTTTTCCTCCTTTTCGGCCTATTACTCTCCCGGATTGGTTAGAAATAAATTTGAAATGATGTTTTGGAAATTTTTGGAATTTTTAAGCTGTGTTTTGAGAATTTTCTAAGCCTATAACCAAATTGGGCTAAAATCGGCCGAAAAAGAGGAAAAAAGTTTTTTCCTCTTTTTCTTCCTATTTCGGGCCCAGATTGTTTAGGGCCAAGGCATGCAGCCAAGGATAAGGCATGCATACAGCCAAGGCCCGGGCACGCTGCCAAGGGCACGTTGCCATGGCCGAGGCATGCATGTTGTGAAAGCCAAGACAGCCCCATGGGCGCGCAACAAAGGCCAAGCCATGCAACAGTCAAGGTGAAGGCACATCACAATAGGCATGCTACCAAGGCCAAGGCATGCACGCTGCCAAGGGCAAGGCAGCCGCATGGACACGCAACTATAGCCGAGGCATGCAACCAAGGCTAAGGTAGCTCCAATAGGCACGCTGCCAAGGAGAAGGCATGCGGCCTTAATGGGCATGCTGCCAAGGCCAAGGCAGCCCAATTGGCTTGCAGCTAATGCCAAGGCATGCATGCTGCCAAAGCTATGGCAGCCCCATGGGCACGCAGCTATGGCCAAGGCATGCAGCCAAGGCCAAGCCTCAATGGGAACGCAATTAATCCCAAGGCACGTTGACGTGAGCATGCTACAAAGGCCATGGCATGCAGCTACCAAGGCCAAGGCATGCTGCGCACACGGCCAAGGCACGTCGCCATGGGCACACAGCCAAGGCCAAGGCAGCCCCCTGTGGGCACGCAGCTAAGAAGAAGGCATGCAGGAAAGGCCAAGGCTGCCCCATGCGCACGCAGCCAAGGATGGAGGGGCAGCTGGCAAAGGCACGGGGGGTTAGCCTCTAAAGGGAACGAGGCAAAGAGTTATTTTCGGGGGGTAAGAATTGATTTGGATTTGGAGGAGGAGGAGGGAGGAACGAATCGAAGTGACACAGGGCTGAATCTCAATGGATCATGGCAGTATAGCCACTCTGCCACATACAATACTCCGTCGCATATTTAAGTCATCTGCAAAAGATTCTAGAAAAAATATAGTTGCTTTTAAAAGACATTGGTAATGCTTAAAAACCTTGGTTGAAGATGAATTCCTTCTCCCATGTTGTGCTGGAGGTTATATCTCTATTATATTGATTGCATTGATCCCAACAGTCAAAATGAAGACGATGTCTTACTGTGGAAAGACTAATTTCTCTATCTCTCTCTCTCTCTCTCAAAAAAAAAAAAAAAAAAACCAATTCATTTTATATCAATTCCTCGTTGAATGCTTATTAATCTCATTTGAAAGGATTTGAAAATTTAAGTTCTCGTGATTTGTTAACTGGTCCCAATTTGAAATTAATAACAAAAAAAAAAAAAAAAAAAAAATTTAACATTGTGGTTATAATAACTTATGTTCATTTCAATTTGCCAACTACCTTTAGTAGCAAATTTGATTTCTTTGTGTAGTCGATGTTTGCCCAATGTAAAGATCCTTAGAGTGGTGCATTTTACCTCATGAAACCTCTTAATTGACCAAAATAACCACAAAATCTCTAAATCAACAATAATAACCCGAAAACCTCTAAAATGACCAAAATACCCCTCAAACGACTAGAACAAGCAATTGAATCTCAACACCTCGTAAACAGCCAAATATAAACCTCACACTGCAAAAATGAGTAAAATGCACTAAAATCCTCTAGAATGAAATAAACAACTTGAAACCAACCAAAATACCCCAGTTTTGAGGGTATTTTACTTATTTTTGAGGATTCATAGGTATTTTGGTCATTTTAAAAGTTTCCGAGGGTATTGTGGTCATTTTGGGAGCATTTTGGTAATTTTCTAAGTTTTGGGATATTTTGAACATTCGTGATGCATTTGAGTCATTTTGACAGTTCTATGGTTATTTTAGATATAACCTTTGGAGTTATTGGAATTGCGAATATACTCATAAAATAACCAAAATACTCCCAAAATCAAAAAATGTCCAAACAAAATCCCCCCAAATCTCTTAATTGACCAAAATAGCCTTAAAATCTCTAAAACGACCAAAACAACCCGAAAACCTCAAATTGACCAAACCCCTGAAACGGCTAGAATGAGCAGTCAAATCTCAATTCGTAAATGACCAAAATGCCCTAAAAACCTTCTACAATGAGCAAAACAACATGAAACCAACCAAAATACCCCCAAAATCTAAAAAACCGAGTGTATTTTGGCTTAGTTTAGGGGTAAAAAGCTGCTATAATAAACAAAACCAAACCTGAAGTAACACAACACTTAAGCCCCAATGATCGAGGTCATTCATGGAAAAATCCATAATTTGCTGAGCAATGGGACTTAGTACTGGAAATATATATATATATATATATATATATATTTATAGATAGATGGAAATATTCCATCAACAAAAACGGATCCATATTTCCATCCTCGTCCTCTTAAAGAAACTCCAATACAAAGACAGAATCAAATACTTGAAGACCTTAATACTTCAACACATATCATGAATCAAATAAAGATGAGTTCATATTACAAAGAACCCACTTCCTCTTTGCTAGAAACTATGACACAATGCACACCAACATAAGCTCAACGTATTACAAAGAAACATTATGGTATATAACAAAGAAATGATTTTTTTTTTTAATCTGTAGCTGCCTATCTGATAAGTTTACCAAGATAAATTGGATGTCTGACTTGTTAAGAAAAAAAACTACTCAAACTGTCCAAATTCACACATAAGACTGAGAAGCTACAGCATCGCAATAGTCGCGCTAGAAATAGAATACAAAGCATTTTATGTATAAATAAGAATGTGACATAAAAAAGAAAAAAAAAATTAAAAAAAGAAAGAATTATTTGGTAAGCAGATTGTTGAAACCATAGCTGTTCCATAGCAACGGCTGTAGAAATTTATAGAAACACCAACCAAAAATGTGTGTTAGTAGCAGGCACCAAAAACTACAACTAATGAAAAGCACAAAAGAAGAAGAAGGATAAAAATAAGAGATGTACCTAAGAGAAATACGGTACCGGGACCGAAGGCTTGGCGCAGTCCAAGAACCTATCAAGGTTAGTAGCAGGCTCCAAAGACGGGTTTGGCAATGAATTACAAGAAAGGTTCTTTCAAACAAAAAAGCAAACATGTGGTATGAAACACCATAATACATATAGTTCAAGTCTCCTGGCCAGCATTTTGGGGATACTACCAAGGGTATGTCTCCCTATAAAAGTACCAAGTGTGTGTAATCTCCTGTCTCACACACCTAGTCAGGTGCACAAACAGCCCAGGTGTTAGCCACACACACCAATGCACACCAACATAAGCTCAACATATTACAAAGAAAAATTATAGTATATAATGAACAAAAGAATTTTTTTTTTTTTTTTTTCATTCTGTAGCTGCCTATCTGCCTATCAAGAACCATGCCAGGGAAGTCAGGTTCTTCTCCACAACTTATGCGGTAAGTAAAATGTAAAACAAGCAGCGGTGCAGTAGAAGTAATGAACATACACAAACACACATGCTTGCACACACAAGCATTAATTGATTGCATATTGACACACGCACAGAAGTGTTAACTAGTTGCAAATCGACACATGAACATGTGCACTATACCATGCCACATTGCCTACCCTTTTAGACTAGAAACAGCCCAGAGAAATTTCGCCAGATAACCATAAAACAATATATTGCGAAGAACGAAGATATCATATTCAATATTCATAACCAGACATTGCATTTACGAACTCTTTACGACTCACTCAGGCAATACTCAGATTCCAGATTCTCAAGAAACCAAGCTGATCTTCAAAGAACCTTAGTTCAAAAAACTCTATTATCAACCCCAACATAACTTAACTATTTAACAGTAACTCAAATCAAGATTTTGTTATTTACCATTACATCCTTGTTGACTCTATTGAGAATACTATCTCAAAGCAACACCCACCCCCCCCCCCCCCCCAAAAAAAAAAAAAAAAAAAAAAAAAAAAGATGTACCAACTTTAAAATTTTCCCACAATTTCTCACTAATGCATGCCAGCAGAATATAAAAATAAACTAAAAAAAAATTAAAATCAACAGAATCCAACAAAAATTATAATATAAAATAAATTAATTAATACTCAAAACCTAAATCATACCCAGGTAAACCTTAATGCAATCTTTCACCTCAATTCCAGAATTTGAAGCAGACCTGCATGAACAAACACAAAGGAAACAGTATTAAAAATGTGAAATTGCCTCCGAAAATTAAAACACATAAAATAAAAAAATTTTAATATAAAAAAATAAATTAATACTCAAAACCTAAATCATACCGAAGTAAACCTTAATGCAATCCTTTGAAGTACTGAAGGAACTACTTGGTCCTACCTATATGCCATACCTTGAAATTAACAACAAACTTGAAGAGAAAATTACTTGAGTCCCAGCCTTGAGAATAAAGCAATTAAGCCGCATAGCTCTTTTTCATGCCAAAACTTGAATGGCACCACGAACCATTAAGAGATAGCTCCAACATGTACATAATGACCTACTAATTGACATAAAATAATTAATAAGCAAAAAAATCATTTAAATTGCAACAGTGGACTCTAATTGGAGAAACTCACTTGCTGCAATGTTGCAGAATGTTAACTTTGTTCCATAAATGCAAATATAACAAAATCTTATCTTTTAGAAATCCATGAAAACAAAAATTATGTCACTTCTAGAATATAAAAATGTTTTGAATGAATCAGATGAAAACAGCACCACATGGTCTAGTCTCAGCCAGAAAGAAATACTTGCAAATAGAGACTGTTTGAATCACTAGAGATGGAACTACTGGCTTTCTAAATTGTCTAAGGACATAAGGCATGAGTCACTGGGAAAAACATATTGCATGCCGTCATTCAATGTACAATCTTATCACTACCTTTCCATTTTCAGTATTTAATTGGGAAAAAAGTTAATTAACACATTAAAAGTTTAACTCAGGTACTAGTATAAAAGAAAGAAAAACAGCAATTACAATTGTTTCTTATGAAATAGTAATTTATTACTCCAAACACAAATGAAGTCTATCAAACCAAAACAGGACAAAAACAATGTCAAATATCTAATATGAACACCACTAAGGATCTTTACATTGGGCAAACATCGACTACACAAAGAAATCAAATTTGCTACTAAAGGTAGTTGCAAACTGAAATGAACATAAGTCATTCTAACCACAATGTCATTTTTTTTTTTTTATTAATTTCAAATCGGGACCAGTTAACAAATCACAAGAATTTAAATTTTCAAATCCTTTCAAATGAGATTAATAAGCATTCAACTAGGAATTGATATAAAATGAATTGGTTTTTTGAGAGAGAGAGAGAGAGAGAGAGAGAGAGAGAGAGAGAAACAAATTAGTGTTTCCACAGTAAGACATCGTCCTCATTTTGACAGTTGGGATCAATGCAATCAAGAAATTCAAAATATGATGGACAATATAATAGAGATATAACCTCCAGCACAGCATGGGAGAAGGAATTCATCTTCAACCAAGGTTTTTAAGCATTACTAATGTCTTTTAAACTCAACTATATTTTTTCTAGCACAAAAATATTCAGAGAAATCAACATTTCCCGATTCTCTCATAATCTCAACCTAGATTGAACTTAAATCCTGATAACAATTTTGAAAGTGCGAGTTTTAATGTGAAATGTGCATAGTGTAAACAGTCAAATGGAGGGTAGCTTACCCCATATATGGTGGAACTTCATTGCTAGTTGAGTAACATATCTTCTCTCTGCAGGATTAGAAAACTTCATGTTCATAGCCACCTGAATTGCAGACAAGAATTCTTGCCTTGCTTTTGCAGAAATAACAAGGTAAATGGTCAAAGACTCCAACCTACTCTCTTTAATTTATTCTCGGTAAGTAGTGAGTATAAATAATTGACAGACACTCAAAATTGCAATAAGTGACATCAGAACTGAATGAGGGCTCATTTTTGTTGTTTCACTTTGCATGGAGTTTCATTTGTGAGATTACAACTAAATCAGGGTACAATACACCCGAATTGCTCTAATAAAATGTGAAACTGTGAAACCTGTTTCACTTTAATGAAAACAATACCAGCATAATCTCAACAATCAGGAACAGAATTATAAAAATCAGGAAAGCAAACCATATCACATTATTAAGGACTAGGAGCCCCAGCATAATAAATAGGTAGTTCAAATTTGAAGCAAAAACTGACCAATTCATCCCATAAAGTTCTCAACAACATTAAAACCCCAATTCAAAAATGAGATCTGGAAGAAAGTATAAAAATAATTAATTCTTAAACAATTTTCTTTGTGCTCCCTGCATCAGTGTGTGTTCGTGTGGATGCTTGTCCGACTGTCTGTGGACGAACATACATATATATGCACAAAAATTTATACAGATACTGTGAGTGTGTATGAGGGGGAGAGGAGGATTTCATAGCAGAAGGTGTTGGCATATCAACAAGACATTTATTTCTGGAAAAAAATATCCTTTCTTCCCTTGGCTTAAGAGGGTAAGTTACAGTATTTCATTTAACATTTTTATTTCTATTTTCCAATATCTTGCCAAGTTTAAAATTTTCCCACATTTTCCCACTAGCCAAACAGGGAAATAGAGAACCCAAACATTAAATTTTTCCACATTTTCTCACTAGCCAAACATTTTCTCACATGTATTAACTACTAATGCATGCAAGCAGAACATAACAATCAACCAAAAAAAATTAAAAAATTAAAAATCAACATAATCCAACAAAAATTTTAATATAAATAAATAATACTTAAAACCTGAATTAATACTCATACCCAGGTAAACCTTAATGCAATCCTTGGCCTCAATTCCAGAATTTGAAGCAGACCCACATGAACAAACACAAAGGAAACAGTATTAAAAAAGTGAAAAAAATTGCTTTTCGAAAACAAAACAAAAAAATCACGGAAAAGTGAAGTCGACTCACCCGACTCGCCTTCGTTTCTTGGGCTTGGCGATGAACAGAAACAAAAACACAAAAAAAAAAAAAAAAAAAAAAGGTGAGAATCAAATCAAAAACGCTAACCCTAACCCTAACAGAGAGGAGAGAAAAGAGAGCAATAAAAAAATTTTATTTCTTTACAAAAGGTTGTCAACGCTTCTTTTCCAATTATACAAAACTCTACTCTTGAAGTGGGAAACCAAAAAATCCAGTCCCATTCTTTTTTACGGGACAGCCTGAAAACTAACAAAATGCAAAAATTATATAAAACAAAGTGCATGATCAGAAAAATTAAGCCTAGAATGAATATGAAAGAAATTAAATCACTTACAAAGAATCTTGAACTCCATATCCACCAATGAAACAAGCATGTGCAGAACAGAGTAATCATGACCCAGTCTTTTAAAATTATAGCACAAAGGTTGCTGTTAAGGAAGTTCAAAATCATAATGCTTGCTATTTGACAGAAATCAAAACCACAATGGTTACGAGCGAATAAACATATCAAATGTATCGTAAATCTTGTGTTTAAGGTTAAAAATTGAGCAAACCTGAGGTATCCATGACCCAATGCCCTTGAGCAGCTGTGACGGACGAATTCAGCCCTGAAATTTTGTAGGGATGAATCAAAAAGCAAATTAGAAATTTTAGAGAGAAGAATACCAAACCACAACTAATTCCGCTTTTATCATCTACTCCTCTGCCTCCATCTCCCAATCTCATACCGAAACCCATAAATGATATCATTAGATAGAAACCCATGCACAAACTCAGAGTAATATTTATTGAAGGACTACGAATCATACCGGTGTAATCAATTAGTGGAGAAGAGAGAGTATGATGAAGTCTTGCATTGTTGTAGGTTGGATGCACGCTTCTTCAGGAGTGATACTGAGACATAGAAACGAAAAATACAGGGAGATTGAAGGTCAAGGACACCAAAGATTCAAGAAGACCAAAGAGATGATGAAGAAGCCCGTACTGAGTAATAAGATGCCCATACGTTGTCATTCCAACTATGACATTGACTACCACATAAAACTCAAAATATAAATAAAAATTGAAACAAAAAGGAAATACATTTGGATCTGTTGAAATAAGACAATGAAGCTAAAGTAACTGACACAATCACGAAGTGAAGCTAAAATAATATGTGCAAAAATCCAATAAACTTAAATTGAACAAACCTATAAAATTAAATACAATCACGAAAAAGAAGTAAAATCTGTACCTTGGAGTGCAGGGTGCATGCAGACTTGGAGAAAAAAAAAAAAGTGAAAGTTGTGCATATTTGCATTTGTGAAAGTCAAAAACCTCTATAGCCAAAGTCCAAAATAACTACCAAATATGAAACAACAAAATCTAAACCCATGCACAAGCCATTCACAATTGATATATAAATAAATTAAAACTTTCAAATAAAAAATAGGAAACTAACCAAACATATAATCCTATTGACCAACATTG
Organism: Quercus ilex subsp. ballota; assembly: GCA_032727855.1. NCBI lineage: Eukaryota > Viridiplantae > Streptophyta > Magnoliopsida > Fagales > Fagaceae > Quercus > Quercus ilex. The sequence continues at coordinate 60,282 of JAVFWQ010000023.1, forward strand.
AATTGGAGCTCACAGGTTTTATCTTCAGCCACTATCCAAAAAAAAAAAGAAAAAAAGAATAAGCAATTAAGAAATCAGAATTAAGAAACTTTCTATGCATTAAAAATTTATCCCTAAATTGAGCCCAAACTCCAAATCCTACACTATAATTGATGTTATGGTCTTCTTTGAGCTCATTACTGTCTTTAGTATCATGTTTATTGACTAATCTGTGTGCTTTAAATGAAATCCAACAAGAGAATTCATATATGTAGGTATGTATGCATAAAGGGTAAAAAAAAAAAAACACAAAACAAAACAAAGGGAAAAGAACTCATATTGAAGAAAGATGAACTTCCTTCTCGCTGGCAAAATCCCTAAAAATAAGTCTTTACTTATTTTATAAGTACACAAGCTGATTTTGCAATTAGTTTCAAGCAAATAAAAAATTGTCTCATCTCAATCCACATCCAAGAATATTTATATGTGAAAATTTGTTAAAACATTAAGGGTCCACTTGAATTTAGAGAAAATTGTTAGGAAAAAAAACGCATACCACCAATTTTTCAAACTTAGACACCCAAAAGAAAAAGAATAAAAAATAAAAATAAAAAACCTCTTTCAAACTAAATTTTAAACAACTACATTCCTTAATCAATGTGGTTGGGAAATCTTTCTTCTCTTAACTTGCTATATCTCAATAAACCCACTTTTAAGACACCAATACCAAAAAAAAAAAAAAAAAGGAAACAAAGAAAATGAAAAATCTAGCATCTTCAAAGTAAACATTCCCACGTCTATTAAAAAAAATTAATATGGGAGTAGAAGAATACTATTCATAAGAAAAAATATGATTTCATAACATGTCACAGATTTTTGGGTTCCATTGGTGAAAGGAAAATAGATTCCAGAGCCATAGCACTACAAACTGGGTGCATAGATTGTCATGTGCCCTATACGGCTTTAAATTGTTGTGGCTAAAAAAGGCCACAAGTAGTCCTATAATGTCAACATAACAAACATGTCGGTTATAATAAGATTTGAAAATGCCATTTTCACCAGTCTTTATCTCAAAACACAATGAAGGGATCTTAGGTTTGATTTCACTGTGAGTGGTTGCTAGCTCACCCCTATCAAAGGCAATCAATAAATTTATAGATACAGAGCAAAGCAAAAAACTGCACCTCCTTTTGTAGGAGTAAATACCTGGAAAAAAAAAGGTATTGACAAAGCTAGCCTTCAAAATTTTGCAATCAATTTACTGGTATTGCTGCCAATGAGACCTTATTTGGCATTAACAAATAAACATAGTACTTGGGACCTCATTGACAAAATATATCTTCGATAGAAGAAAAATAGCTTACGTTGAAACGAGACTGATCATGTAATATTATTGCAGACAAATGGCCTACATAGAGAACAGAGAAATTCAAAACCCAGACTCAAATAACTGAGAAATCAAAACCCAGACCCATGAGAAATCAACCAAAGAACAGAGAAATCAAAACAACCCATACCCACGAGAAATCAACCCAAAGAACAGAGAAATCATAACCAACCCATACCCATGAGAAATCAACCCAAAGAACACACAGAGAAATCAAAACCAACTCATACCCATGAGAAATCAAAACCCAAAACACAAACCACAATCCAAAACTACAGAAATCAAATAGCACAAATAAGTCCACAAACCCAAGATTTATGAGACAAAAAGAGATAGAACACTAAAAATAAATAAATAAATAAAAAACTGTAACTATGGCAAGCCTTACTTCTTGCAAACCCATTTTCACAACCTCCGCAATACGAAACAGTAAACCCAAAATCCCAAATCAAAAACATACAAACAGAGCACACATTACACTCATTCACATCTACATACATACATGGCCACATACCCACAAGAATAGCGATACCCAAACCCACGGCCAAACAACCATAGACACACGCGACACAACCGAGAGAGAGATCACAAGAGGAAAAGAGAGTGTGAGAGATAGTGAGAGAAATTGGGTGGGACTATTCAATATTGTAATTTAAAATCCTAAAAAAGAAAAACTGTAATGATATGTTTGAGAGAGAGAGAGAGAAAGAGAAATTGAGTGAGGGGAAGCACTAATCTGAGTAACATATCTTCTCTCTGCAGGACTAGAAAACTCCATGGTCATAGCATCCTGAATTGCAGACAATAAGTGACATCAATAAATGGTCAAAGACAGGAACCTTCCTCTTTAGTTTATTCTCAGTAACTTGTGAGTTTAAATAATTGAAAGACACATTCAAAGCAGCAATAAGTGACATCAGAATTGAATGAGGGCTCATTTTTGTTGTCTCACTTTGCATGGAGTTTCATTTGTGAGATTACAACTAAATCAGGGTACAATGCACCCAAATTGCTCTATTAAAATGTGTAACCCATTTTACTTTAATGAAAACAATACCATCATAATCTCAACAATCAGGAACAGAAATATTAAAATCAGGAAAGCTAACCATATCACATTATTAAGGACTAGCAGCCCCAGCATGATAGATGCGTAGTTCAATTTGGAGCCAAAACTGACCACCTTCCTGCCACTTGCTTAATATCTATACTTTTTATGCTCACACACATCCCCACCCCAATCCAGCATAGGATTTCAGATTGCAACCTTTTGGTCAGAACTTTTATGATCAAAAAATATAAAAATTCTAACCTACATAAAACACATACAATTCCCATTCATTGACTATTCTATGTTATGAAAGCTAAACTGGTTGCTTAGGCTGCCGGTGCCACCAAAAGTATATCATGTATAACACGTCATAACTTTTATTATATTTTTTGTAAATAATTTCATGTGTGCTTAATTAGCCCATTTAAGTTGAATACTTCAATGTTCTCTCACATAAGTAACTGAATATGTTACCAGATTTACCACAAGCATGGCCATCTAAAAATATAGGAGTTACTACTATAATTTACAGTTAATTTTCATTTTTATAGATTACAAGAAAACTAAAAACACGCCATTTGATTTTTGTTTTATCATCTATACTACTATTTAAGGGGCTTCTCCTGTTTGGATTCCACAATTTTTAGTTCAAAAATGCCCCTACACCTTTATATTTAAGTAAAGACAAAACTAAAGGACATTCCGGTAAAAATTCACTTTCCTTTATTTTTTAATGCTTAAAATACCCTCATCATACACACTTACAAGTTTTCAACCAACGGGGATAGATATGTAAATTAAAACTCCTACACTTTAAGACCCACCAACTCACAAACTCACGTATGCTTTGCAGTTTCTATCTCACTTTCTATCTCTCATTCTTCTTCAAATTGAAGACATTTAGTTTAGCTCTACATCTTCTTTCTTTTTCTTCAAATTAAAGATATTTACTGTCGGAGGCTCCAACAAATATTCAGGTTCAATCTTTTGCAAGTTCCTCTTTATTTTCTTTTCTTTTGTTTATTTATGATTGACTTTCTTTGAGTTGTACTTTTTTTTTCCCTTATATGTATCACATTAACTTTTTTTTTTCTTTATATATTTTTTTTCTTTTTAAGAAAGTTTTCTTTTTTCCTTGAGTTCTACTTTTTTTTTTTTTTTTTTTTTAATATGTATCACGTTAACTATCTTTTTTTTTTCTTTTTTTTTTAAAATGTAATTTTGAAATGTTGGTGGTGACTAAATGTATATGTTTTTGGCGTGAAATTTTTTTATTTAGATCTGAGAGAGAGCAGAGGGAAGAAGAACTAGAAGAAGACTAAAGAATGTGGGACCTTTCCTTTTATCATGCAAGCAAACCCACTTGAAATATTATTTCCCTGTGTAAACGGTAAGCATCACCCTTGACGTCCTACTTAATAAGCTTTAGTGGTTCTTTCCAAGGTAACACCTATTGTGTCTAACTGTAATTATAAAAAAAAAAATCACCTGTTGTGTCTAAAGGTTTTGCAGGGAAGTGTTTTTTATTAGTTTTTTTTTTTTTTTTTTACTTGAATTTCTAAAGGTTTTGCAGGGAAGTGTTTTTTATTTGAACGTGTAGATTTTTTTTTTTTTGGTTGATGAACGTGGGGAGTTTTGGGTGTACTGGGAGTGTCTTTTTTTTGGGTGGCTGAGGTAGTTTTTTTTTTTTTTTTTTTTTTTTTTTTTTTTTTTTTTATTATTAAAAACGTGGGATAGTATTTAAATATTATAACATGTTTGAAGTTCTGTACAGCACCTGTTGCTAATTGTTGTTATATAACGTGTTGTTATATACATTTTGTTTCTTCATTGCTTTGTTCCACCCAAATTAATAGTGTTGCATAATGTTAGCAATATGCTGTTTTTAATAATGATGATTGTAATTGGTTGGAAGATTCGTTTGCTCAGTTTATGCAAGCTGTCATTTCTGATGTACCAATGTAATTTTCATCCTTAATTAAATAGTTATTTTTTTTTTTAAATACTTGGCAAACATAGTAATCTGAGATCTCACGCACACTAACTTTGGTTTGTTGATTAAAGTTTTTTTTTTTTTTTTTAAATTCTTGGTTTAACCCTAATTCTTTTATCTCTCTTAGGTTCACGTACGCACAAATTTTTTGGATTGCATTGAGGAGCCATTGGAATGGAATATTAGATAAGTTCGGGTGAAAGACTTTACAAGAATTATTATATGTATTAAACCTCACATAATGTGGTTGTTATCTAAGAAAGTGTTCTAAAAAAATTTCTTTTGTAATAGAAACTATATTTCTTTTGTATACAATTAACGTGTATCTTTTGCCATAAAACTTTCAATTTAAGCTTTTATTTACTTATGTTATAGATGTGTAGTAAACAACTAAATTTTAGGATTAAAAAAACTACATCTTAGGATTAGACAAAAAATGATAACTGTCATACATAAAATTTGAAAAAAAGTACAAGATCAACAACACCAAAAAGGTTAAAAAAGGAAAAAAAAAAAAAAAAGTAGAGAGGAAAACTTGAGATGTTTAACGTGGGATAGAAAGTGGGATTTTTTAAAATAGTACATGGATAGAACATGGGATTTTTTCAAACGTGTACTTTTTCTTTTTTTGATAAAATTTTAAATAAGGATAGGGTCACACCAATTCCCCACCTTAATCTTTTAAATTTCCCTAAAATTTAGCCTTTTCTTTTCTTTCAAAATCATATATATTAGTGCCTAAATATAAGGATATCGATGGAGAAATTATAGTAATAGTTTTATAGTAGGAGTCTTTTTATTTTCCCAAAATATGGAAGAGATTTAAAAAAAATAATAATAATAATAAAAACAAGGAAAACGTGAGATGATTAACATGGGATAAAAAGTGCAATTTTTCAAAATAGTACATGGTTACTACATGGATAGATGTATATATATATATTTTAAAAAAAAAAGGACAAAGTACAAGATGTAAATACTTTAAATTTTCGAAAAAGAGAAAACATTAAAAATGATTTTATTTTTCATTAAAAAAAAACGTATTATTTAATTCAAAAAGTAAATTAAAGATTAAATTAAGAGAGGCGAATATACTTAGTTTAATGCTTTGGTCTAAATTTAAAGTGCGGTTTTTTAAAATAGTACATAGAAAATAAACTATTTAAATAATGGAGTGCATGATCAAGCAATATCGAACATGCAAGCCATTGATGAGTATTATGTGCGGTGAAATAATTTTTCATCACACCCTTAGGTTGTTTTTTTTTTTTTTTTTTTTTTTTTTTTTTTTTTTTGGTAATTGGAAAATATAGTAATCCAAAATTATAATAAATGCTCTAAATTAACTCTTACCCAAAAATTAGTAGAAGCATCCAAATCCCAATCCAAAAATGCAAGCTATGTATCAGTATGTCCCACGTAATTAAGGGTATTTTTTTATGGATAATTAATGGCACTTTAGTAAAGAAGAGATGAAAAAGTTTTAACGTAAAACAACAATATTTTTCTTTTCTAACTTTGGTGCCTCTTTGCATATTTGTTTGATATTTTATTTATATCCGGTAAAGTAATAAATTAAATGTATATTCAAATCCTTTAAATCATCACCTCCACAACTCTCAACTTCCAAACTCGCTAAGCCACTTCTTCTCTCTCTTACATTTACACACAGACACATAAAGTTACAATCAGACACATTATTTTCTCATCCAAATTAACCAAAATGGCATGGGTTTTTTTTTTTTTAAAGCGTGTGAAATGAGTACGGAAAATTGAATCTAATTTTAACTCTAAATAATTCTGTAAAATAAATTAAACATTTTCTAAATTATATTTTCATCATATTGATCTAACAAATCATAGCCTAAATTTAAATATATTCTCAAAACTTCTACCT